>JBBPLF010000137.1:0-58624 GCA_038089615.1 Aureoboletus auriporus
GATGGAGACTGAGATAAGAGGTCGGATGGAGACTGAGATAAGAGGTCGGATGGAGACTGAGATAAGAGGTCGGATGGAGACTGAGATAAGAGGTCGGATGGAGACTGAGATAAGAGGTCGGATGGAGGAGAGGAAGGTGGGTATTCAATTCGAGGTTCAATTCGATATTCGACTGGAGCTACAACTACAATACAGAGGAACTTACAGTATATACGGAGGGCAGAAGGTGTTTCAGGGTAAATGATGGGGACAGAGATGTAAGTAGGGAATCCGACAGAGACAGAAGTAAGTAGTGACCGACAGAGACGGAGATGTAAGTAATGACAAACGGGGACGGAACAAATGTCAGAAGTGATGGAATGTGATGAGGCAAGAATGTAAGGTACAATAAGGAAGTCCGGGGAACTGAGATACCTAAGTGGGCAAGATTGCACTGGAGTTGTGCCGTGGTGACCGGAGTTGGACTTGGAGAAAATCCAGGATATGACACTCAGGCTCAGAAGTAACTTCTTGAGCTGGAGTTTGATGGCGACCCCAATGAGGGTCGGGCAAGGGACAGTGGTGGGAAATGGTGATAAAAGGCTTACAACAATGATAGCCTGTTTGGAGCATGCTTGACCTTTTGTTACACTTGACTCAGATAGAGGCGAACATAGACCTGGTCAGTTCAAAGGTTCTGTCTAGGATGAACGTTCATCATAGATGGTTCAAGGGTTCAAGAGGTTCTTCCAACGATAAGATGACCATTGGTGGTTTCAAAGGTTTCAAGGGAGCATCCACTCAGAGTAAGACGAGGACTACAAGGGAGACAAGGGATCCAGGGGATCAAAGACAATGCAAGATATGATGCTATTCCAAGTAGGTCAAGGGTAAGGTACATTGTTGATATTGTGGGATTTATATAGGGAAAAAGAAAGGGGAATTACTAAGCAATAGAATGTGAAGGAATTTCAAGGAATGTTTAGTAATATGTATACAGCAAGGAGAAAGAAAGAGGAAATGATGATGTCAAGCGGGCTGTACAACAAGACATGTGTCCAATTGGAACACATGGAAAGGTAATCATGATGACAGGATGCCCAATGTGGATGTGAGGAAAGGTAAGCAATATGACAAAGGGGAAAATGAATAGGGGTGAATCGTAACAGTAAGTACATTCCCTTGGAATTGACACTACATGCTAATTATACCAAGTTATCATCTGCTCATCAGAGGATCAATATTGGAATCGTTCACCCTGTTCATCCTCTCCCTCACCCAACCAGGTCAATGGTATTCAGTCTGTCATCCTGTCAATGCAGCAAAGATATTGTATAAACTGATCAACCGATTTGAACCAACAGGTCTTCCTTGCCCAAGGGATTGGCCTCAGGTTGGCTCAAGGGGTCCTGTACGCCCTGACCATAATGATGTCTCACTATTTCTGCAAACATCAGACACTTGTGATGAGCCTTGCCACTTGTGGTATCTTGGTTATACATACATCCCATCACGTTGAATTATTACAGCTGTTTTCATTATAATGCGGAAAACGCAAAAACAAAAGTTGCGCCTCGGAGGCTGCCAGGAAGAGACCCTGGATGCACCTGAGTGGGCTGAGTAAGCAAGTTGGCTTTGCAATATTCAATGCCCAACACTGTCCAGTTCACTGCCACATCGAAGTCGACACCTGCACATATTTGTTCCACTCTGTCTGTTGGGGACTGCTCACATTTTTTTCAGCCTTTCAGCCATACCTGACTACACTGACAACTTGAAAGCCACAGTAGTTACATTTTGAGAACACTTAACCCAAGTTACCTGACCTGTGAGATGCTCAAATCAGGTTTCAAAAATGGAAGACTTTGACCTGGGGATATTGACTTTAGCACTATGTATTTTACCCACTCTGTACTAGGTAGTATATTTGAGACCAACCTGTAGCAAATTTCATTAGCATGTCAACTGACTTCATCATTTCTGTGAAACATCAAGGAAAATCATCATTTTGAGAACTTCAAGGATTCAATGACAATGGAATTGTCTGACAGACATCCCTCAATATAGCCCATATCTGAATCTTCCCTACTCTCCAATTGGATGTATCCTGGAACATGCCTGCACAAATTTCTGGCCCTTGAAGCAGGTGTCAACATCTATCCTCGATGCAGCAGCAAACTGGGATGGTGTTGGGCATTGAATATCACAAAGCCAACTTGCTTACTCAGCTCACTCAGGCGCATCCAGGGTCTCTTCCTGGCAGCCTCCGAGGCGCGACTTTTGTTTTTGCGTTTTCCGCATTATAATGAAAACGGCTGTAATTTGTTTAACCGGGGTGTGGGCTTCGCCAACGGTGCGCGCACAAGCGCCGCTTTGATCAGTGTTTGTCCTCTTAACGCGTGCCTCAATCCGGACGCGGCTGGGACTGCTTCAATATCCTGCAAAATATTTGTCCGTCGGAAGAGGTGTCATCAAGGATATGCCCTTTTGCATCATGGGCGTTGGGCAAGTGTTTTTCGGTGCGCTACAGTTTTTGTTGATGAGGGATTCTGCTAATACTGTAGAACCGTGATCTTTCAGACGGTATTCTATTTTTTAAATAATACTTTCAATTGGTTTCGGTCAAGTACAGAAATTCAGAAACGTTTTCAATCTATTCTGTGCGTGATTTATTGTTGTGGGTACTAACAGATTCCCTACCCGTCCGAGTTAGTACTCTTGACTTGATTCTCGACTGTCTTGTGGATTGATCGCACTGCGTGTTGGGGTAATGAGGCTAATCATCATATCGACCGCCGCGTGCGTCATTATGATTCTCGGCATGATTGATCTGAGCGACGTTGCGACAGTCGTCCTAATCGGTACGCTTCATGGCTGCTTTCCCTTCCCCGTTTCTCGTGGTTGGACGATCAACGAACTGAATAAAACGTCCATTTGGGAGACGCTGTATTGGTGGTACCCCTCGTCCTCCTTACAAGTGACTTGTCGCAACTCGGGCTGGTTTGTTCTGCCCGGCGTTTTAGGCTTGAATATTCAACGGGGTATGGTGTTGTGGATCTGACCTAGAGAGCAAGCGTCATGGACACTTTTTTTGGTAGCTCCCTGGCTTTGTTGCGTGTTCTTTGCTGATGGCGATACGAGTGGTACATCTTCAGAAATGTGCGACCGAAAAACGGAGAGTATCGAGGTGTAAGGCATGGAGTACTACATAGCCAACCTGCCAAGTAGATGGTCTTGGATTAATATTTTATTGTTGACGATTGTCAGCAAGTCGGCTCTGTGGGTAGAATAGACGATGCTTAGAATTGACATGTTCGTGTCGGCATGTACAAGTATTAACGTCGTTTCGCAGCAGCGCCGGGAACAATATTTGACGTTGTTTGTCGACATATCCGACGTCCTGGCAGTCACCGAACTTTTCGATAAGATCAGCACACTGGAGTCTGGTAGCATGACTGGGTGATACATTGGGTTAGAGTGCTAGCTTTACCTCCCCGTTCTTCGGATTAAGTCATTCTGTTGCGTTGTCAATGTGTGTGCCACTCAGGCCAACACAGTTAATTTAATTTACTCAGTGCATGGAAGACTGAGAACTTGAATATGCAGTAGATATGGTCCTCGAACTTGGATGACTCTCAGATCGCATTTTACGCTATTAGCATGAGAACGATATCAGAGATCTGAAACTTGAACATTCAACATGTTGAATGTACTGCTGAGCAATATTGGCATGTCTCTGGAGTTACGTCGTCTTGTCAAAGTTTTTCAAGATAGATAGCTTGAAAGATCATGAGCTCCTGCCCAATGTCAGACTGATCTGAATCTACTGACTGACGAGTCTCTTTCTCGGAGTAACAAGACAGCTGTGGCCTGTGTCAATGGTGAATGCCGCGCAAGAACAAGTTTGACATTGACAGCTCTACCCGTGGCGTCATAACGGTGTGCATGGCTCGTGGTGATGACGTCCTCGGAGGAAAAGATAACCTCAGGGATTGGATTGGACACGTGTTGCGAATGAGTTTCGGGGTGGCGTGGTAAGCGTGAGGAGAGGCAGGCCAAGGCGGTGACCACAGGCCAAACCTCCGACGTTGATGAACACACCACCTCGCCGTCTCAAACGATGATCCCAGCGTCCTCCTCGTCGGGAACTCTCCTCACCCTTCTCTTCCTTCTCCTCCTTGTTCCTCCCTCCTTTTCTCAGCCTGCTACCCTCGTGTTTGATGATTGCTACAACGGCAATGCCTCCCGGAAAATGTCGGTCGACGCAGTCTACTCACAGATTGTCGATGGCTACCTCAATTTCACCGTTCTCGGCGACACGGCTGCAGAAATCATCAACTCAAACTCAAGTCTCGGTGCATTTTCTCGTCGCTCACTCGCGCGATTCCGCTCATTCTCCTCCTCTATTAGCTGCCACGCTTTTCATGGATACTACGACTCTCACAATCAATACTTACAATTACGGATTTTACCTTTGCCAACTCATCCGCCCACCCTCGCCTCTCACTACCGTCTCCACGAACTCGACCTACTGTCCCATTCAAGTCGGCCCGTATGCTTTCTCCGTCTCCATGCCCTTCAATTCCAAAAACTACCTCACCACCATGAATACACAGCTCCGCGCACTTGATACCAACGAGGATGAGATCCTCTGTCTAACCGTTTCGACCACCCCACTTCACGCTGGTCCGGTCGATTCCCCGTACGGAAACGCACACATCATCTTCTGGGCCACCGTAGCTTTAGCGATAGTCTATTGGGTCGTTGTTGGCATGGCTCGCATCACTGCTGCATGGGGTCGTGGTATAAGTCGTCCAGGTCCTGGTATCTGGCATCGTTTTCAGAGCGCTGGCTTCATTCTCGCCAGTGCCATCAGCGGTGAACGTCTAGCAGCTTCCCCTGCCCTCATCAGATTCTGTAGGTCACTCGTTTTATATTGCCGCGTACGCCCTCATATTTTCAAGGTTCTCCCTCATTGCGTGATATCTTGATGCATACTCAATGGTGTGCCGCCCTCTCTATGGTCGCCGTTCAATGGCCACCGTTCATTTGTAGGTCAATTTGCACAATTTCATTCTCCGTTCCTTAATTATCATAGATCCCTTGCTTTCCCAGACTGCATGGGCCACCCTTGCATACAGTATGTACTTATCAATTCCCTCACTCTTACGGCACCCGTAACGTCCTCTATGCCATAGATATCACCTTGACACCCGATGCTCAGCATTGGAATCCCCTCGATGTTCAGTCCTACGACCCTCCATCGACCTTTGCAGATCAACTCAGCGATCCGAGCTCCGATCTCTATCTCAACACCTCCGTTGCCAACTCCCTCTTTCTCCTTCCTCCCGGAACCACCAACGGCATGGCCTCTTTTGCTTGGAGCGTCGGAGTTAGCCCTCAGAACCTCTTCGGCATTTGCCTTTCCGTCTTCCTTTCCATCTTGGCTGGGGTCATAATCATCAGCTTGTTCATCTGGTGGATTGATTTGATCTTCTCACGAAAATCATTCTCCACCAGTCTCCCAACTTCAGCAATCAAGGGCCGCAGCCCGCGCCAATCGGCTGGAAGCAAAGATATGCTCGATACAAACGCTGAGGAGAGTCGTTCGTTGAACGGCCTTTCCCATGCATATCCCACGCTACGACGGCGGTGGTTTCGTCCGGACTTTAGGTCATTTCACACGAGCGTTTTGATCGGTAACCTCGTCCGCGTGCTTTCCCTGTTCCATTTTCCCGTAACTGTTTTCTCGGCTTACGAATTCTCCACCGCCACATCGAGTTCTTCCATTGCTCTTGGAGCCCTCTCTTTCGCAGTATTCTCAGTCATCCTTCCTGCTTTCCTGTTACTTCGTCTTTCTCGCACACCTACTTCCAAGTTGTACGATGAAACGCGGACCATCCTCTCACTCGGACCTCTCTATAACCACTACCGCCCCGGCTCCCAGCTCTTTTCTGGATTACTCCTCCTATCGAATTTAGTTAATGGGACTGTCATAGGGGGTGGCCAGAAAAGTGGTACAGTCCAAGCCATAGTGATTCTTGTATCCGAGGTCGTCAGTGCATTGGTCACAAGCATATGGCTTCCTTGGGGCACCGGAGCTGGCATGAGCCTCCTAAGCTTCTTGTTCTGTGTCGCTCGAATTGTGATCGGGGTCTTACTTGTGGTGTTGACGCCAACGGTAAGGTGAAGCGTTATGACTCGTTATGTATCACTCATGCCGTTTTATTCATTCAGATTTCTATTGGCTCGGCTGCTGGTGGCTGGGTCGCCTACGGCATACTGACTGTTTTATGCCTCGTTTATCTTGCTTTTTTCATTATTCTTCTAGTTAAGATTACAGAGGCAGCCATCCGCATATTCGGCCGCGTGGAATTTGATCGATCGCGACGCCCCGTTGATAGTGGTCTCATTGGCACACTCGCGATCGCTGGTTGTTGTGGCAATCGTAAGGGTGGGCGCGATCGCAGACCTTACAAGATGTCAGAAGCCCGGGAGTCGTACACCATCCGTGATTCTGGATCCTTCATACCACCCATCACCTCGTTTGCTAAGCAAAGTAAGAGTTCCGCTGCTTCAAATCACTCTGGGCCACCTCCTTCCGTGCTCCGTCCCGAACATGCTCTCCGTCCTTATAGAGAAGACAGTGATGAAGATGACGAGAGCGCGCACATCATGGGCGCATGGCAGCCTTTCCCAGGACATGGCAACAGATCGTCATATGATCGCGCCGAATCTTCACCACGCACGCAAACGTCCAATTCTGGATTCTCACGTGTAGGAGGGGGACGTGCACATTTCGACTCGCCATATGCGATTGCGGGTGGTAAAGAGGGATCTACTTTGACATTCCCCAGTGTGGAGAGGCGAGGATCCGGCCCTGGAGAGAGTCCCAAGGCTGTTGTTGCGGCGCCTCAAGAAGAAGGAGAAGCACCCACGCCGACGACTTCTGTCGCCAATGTGGCCAGGATGCCGGTACTCACTAGTGCCGGGTTTCAGGCAGGGAGGACAATGAGTCAGACGGCAATCATTGTCGGCGAATTAGCTGCTCTTGCTGCAGGGTCTTCGAGCGTTGCGCCCGAGTCTCATCCGTTGGTCGAGACGGGTGAGAAAGGGTCTCGTGGTGATAGCGGGGTTAGCGCGGATGCAATCCACCCGAGGAAGAAGCACTGGTTCAACATCCGCCGTAACCGCAGACACTCGGATGGATTGGTGTTGGACGATGTGGACGAAGACGAGAACGCGGCTGCCCCCAGTTCGAAGGAGCCCAGTCGATCTTTTGTCGTCATCCGTGATCGACGGTTAAAGCCCTCTCGACCTGAATCGAAGCCTGGCCAAAAATCCAGACAATCGCTGGATGAATCCAGCCGACCTTCATTTACTGGTCGGGCATCGTGATGTGTGTGCGCAACACGTTGCCTCCCCTGGGACTTGGTTTTGGTATTCGCCTAATGCGTATATAGAGGATTCTTTTTCGCCCCGTCTTGCCACTCCGTCCGCTTTACCCTCAGGTACCTACCGTCTCTTGAGTGTGGCACATTCGTTTCCTTGTTTGCATGACCATTATTCGAATATTCCCGGACATTCGCTACATTACCAACGGTATTGCCAGCACGTGTAATATTTAGTGCACCTCGCCCTGTTTTGGACCTCTTTTTTTCCTGTCTGTTTTTTTCTTTTTGGTTGGTGTGTCAGTAGGTCAGTATCAGCCACGAAATATATTATGACATGCATCTATCCGCTTGAAACATTGTAAGATATTATGTACATGGAATCAACGATCAATGTCCACTGTAAATCGAAACTAAGAGTCTCCTGGTTACACGAGGACGCCGTCCTCATCGTTATTGCACCCTACCTCACGTGTGTCCCCTCCGACCCAAATCACGCGCCAATCTTCGAGCGACTTTCTGAGCCATCCATACACCCCTGCCTCGGCCTTGAGCCGCGCGACGACCTCGTCCGTATGCACGCTCTCAAATGAGTCCCCAGACGCCGTCGAATCCATCCGTTCCAACACGGGCGCGGCGGTCATCTCGACGGGGAGCCGGTGCCAATGGCCACCTCTCGTCAGGCCACCCGTCTCGCCGATAAACGACTGACCGCGGCGCGGCTCGGCCAACATGACGCCTTTCCCCTTGCCTCGCGGGTTTACGCCCACGAGCGCAGTGAGCGGGATTTCTTGTGCTTCGATACCCTCTTCGCCGAATGCGATGAGTTGGAGAAAGGGCGGTGTATGGGAGGATGTCTTGGCAACGGTGGATGTGGGGCGTAGTGTCGGGAGACAGACGCGCGCGGTGATGCTGGATGGGGGAGAGGTCCATGCGAGGGTGTGAATCGGTGGCGTATGCTGTATGCTCGCAGGGAGCGGATTGGGGACAATATGCGTATTCTTACCCCTCGTGAGTACATAGACCGCTTTCTCGGGCGACGCATCTCCGCCGGGCAACTGCACGGAGGGAAGATCGACGAGGGACGGGAGGATCCAGATGCCTTTTCCTTCCTTGAACGCCATAAAATCGATGGAGGCACGCGAACGTCTGGTACCAAGGGAGCTGCCGACGCTCAAGGAATCTTTGACGGGAATGAAACTGGAACCGCCGTTGCTTCCAGAGTCGTGCATTTCTACTTCTGTCACCGCTGCATCTGCGATGCGTATCAGCCCCGCCTTCTTCTCGAACAAGACGAAGACGGCTATTTGGGCGCTGTATGTGAGATGCGAGAGGGAAGGCATGGAAGTGCGGGTACTGTGGGACGAGAAGTGGGAGTCAGAGGATGCACCGCGAGAGTGACCATATCCTGTCTGCTTTGATGAAATGGATTCCGATGCCGATCGGGTAATGTCTTGGACCGACTGGTGCACGAACACAAGGTTTCGAGGTGGGAGTGGTGTGTAAAATTCCTGACCACGAGTTGATGCGTCGTAATGGAAACACACAAAAAGGAGGAGTGCTCACCTTAACGAAATGAAAAGCCCTTTCTCCCTTTGGAGTTTCATACAGATAAATGTTAAACTTCGTGGCAACCGCGAGGAGTGCTCGTCGACCGTGCCTCCCTTCACCAGCACCGGATCCACCCTCATGCCATAAGGCGTACGAAATGACGCTGGCACTTGCCATTCGGGAACCAGCGTTGGCAAGTGGCACAAAGTCAGTGGCCCACCGCAAAGGGAGGTCGTCAACTACATCCCATGACGCATCAGCTGAGGCAGTGACGGTCTGCCGCTTTACACTCGGAACAGCAAGGTAGGACTCGTATGATGTCACGGGTTGCTGTGGACGAGTCGGGGACTCGATGAGATGCTTGAACCCACGGGTGATACTACTTGCTGGGCGGTGTTTCTTGACAGGTGTTTGTTGGATGTTCCAATCAGAAGCTCGGCGCAGATCTACAGGATTTGTACCCTGCGGTCCGAAGCGGGTCAGCACAGCAAGACGTTAGGTAAAGCAACAGACCTTTTGAGCGATTGTCCACTTCGCGAGGTTCGTCAGACTTGCTAAATTGTACATTCTCAGGGTCCGGAGAGACTCTTGGTCGCGGTGTCCGCTTGATGCGGAGGGTGCGTCAGGGTCGGGTCCTACCAAAGCAAGAACAACCCCCTGCGGGGATCCTTCTCCGATATCTTCGTACTCGAGGATAGACATTTGATAGACTCTGAGATGAAGGAACTCATTACAAACACGTGTTGGGTTAAATTCGATGGCCACGTACGCCTCTCCTGTCCATAATACACGAGCCTCTGCGTCTCCAGGGCCCTTTTGGACAATTCCAACTTCGCCGTCACTTGCCCACTCCATAGGATACATATCTAGAACCGAGAGGCCGTTGTCTGTACCAATGAGCAGTAAACGATCGCTATTGATAGGAAGAACGCATCGGATGGGAGAGGTTGTGTGTGGCAGAAATCGCGAACCAAACTGATGCAGTTGGAGATGACTAGGGAGGAGAGTTTCACAAGCCGTTCCATGTGGGTTTTGCTGCGATTGGGAAGAAGGATCTATCGGCGAGATAGAAAGGGCGGACGCTAGTTGCGTGGTGTCCTGATTTTGATTAGGCTGAGAAGAAGACGCAGGGAGATCTGGAAGATCACGATCTATCAGAATACGCAATGGTGCTGGTGCTGGCGGAACACGAGTTTGATCAGAAAAAGCCGTGTCGGACGCCGAAGGGGTAGTTGGATCATCATCTGCTTGAATATCCTTCACGTTGCCCGGTTTCAGAGAGGTTATCAGAAAGCACGGCAAGTGTCCACTTACGTGTGTTCGTCCCTGATTTCCCCCCCAGCCACGAGCACGTCGGCGTGCGAGTTCATCCTGGGTGAGGTCTGCATACCGCTCCGCAGCCCTGGGCACGCGTATCAGCATGAATGCAGTGTCGCAGCGTTCGTGAATTGAATATCAATCCGCACCTTTTCTCAATCCAGCCTCTCCAGCGACCAAACCTGTACGCATGTTCAAGTATAGGTGCCTGCAAGTCGCCTGTCGTCGCACGCACCGTGAATTAGGGCTGTGTTGGGCAGCAAGATCGTCGTAAGAAGGCAGGTCACCGTCGCCTTGTTGGTCCTGCTCGGCATCCTGTATGTATGTATCAAACGACTCGAACGAGTTAATAGACATTGTAGGCAAAGCTGTCCAGTGCTAGCGTCGATGATCCAAATTGCTTGCCTGTTATGGGGGTGATCATGACACGTGATCTCATATCGCTCTCGCTGTCAACCTCGTCCCGATCAACATTGTCCAGAACTTCATCCATCCAACAGGCAACAGCGTGCACGACGTGCCATCGCACAATTATTTACCATGTGCATAAAACAAACACGGTGTTTTTCTACTTAATTTGACAGTTCGCAGATCTGCGCCTGGGTGATGACTCATGACCCACCCGTGTTTCTCAACGCTCGGCCCGCCAACTTCCAAGCACTTTCTAATTCACACCGTCTGCTTCCGGGCCCGGACCATCGCACGAGGTCATCTCCAATTGGTGGATAATTATCCGGGATGTTCGGTGGTGCATTGTCCTGCCAACCACCCGGGCCAACATTGAGTCCAAAACTCAACCTTGACGACTTAAAATTTCCCTTTCTGGACAAAATAACCACAGATATTTTTCATACAGGCACCTCACGCCATTTCCTGCACGATCAATCACCTGATGGACCGTTACCATCCTCTGGCCCGTGAACTGAGGTGATGATGTATCTCGAGAGCTTGCCGCGACGCGTTTTTGACCCTTTGACCCGGCTCCGGCGTTTGTGCCGGAAAATATGATCCCAAGTGTACTCCCAATCCCTTTTCTTTACTTCTGGGAATCTTGCGTCAAGCGCCACCTGCATGGCTCTCGGTCCTTGAGTCACATCTCCGATCAAACAGCTCAGCCATGATCATTTGGTGAGCGGAAATCCTGAAGCTGTGTCACATGCAATTGCTGGTCATTTAAAGGCCCGGTGGAAAACAATGCGACACCCCAAAACACCACTCCTTCCCCACTCGAACGATGCAAAGCTACCCGTACGATGCCCTTACACCGCGACGAATTTTTTCTGATGTCTGTCGTTCTGTTTAGGTACATGTACTTCTTTCCGTGTCGCCAGGCGAGTTCCGGTTCGCACCACTCAGACAGTGCAAGTGACAATTCTACCGCTGGTATCGACACCACGTCCGTTTCCGCCGAGTGTGTATGGACTCTTTCCGCGGGTTTCATCTTCCTAATGAATTCATTAGCACACGTTTCCCCGTTAATAGCGACGAATGGACACCCGCGGTCGTGCCTATCATTGGAAATGATGATAGTTCACTGACCGCTTCCTTGAACGCAACTGAGTTAGTCGTCCGTCTGCTCAAATTCTCATTTCATTTACCCGTCGGTCCTATCTTAGGAATTTTTTCCGTATGTCACAGGCATCGTTTCACCGGATTGCAGGGGACTGCACCCCGCCCATACCTCACTGTCATTCCTCTGATGCGCATCTGGAACCCTGGTCATCTACTGCGGATGTCGAGAGTACCCATGCGTACACGCCACCAACAGATTGGGATGAGTTCAATGTGGCCGACATGGATCTCAACAGAAGAAGTCAAGTCCCGTCCGGTTCGACAAATACGAACATTTTTGGAAGGACGTGGTCACATCGCGGCGACTACCACCATGCTGTAGAGGCGCCTGCACAGCATACCTTGCGGTGTGAACCCGATTACCCGTCATACTCAATACCAATAGCCACTTGGCCTTACATGGCCGCTTTTCCCGACCTCCGCCCTAACTATCGCGCAACTATTGGGCCGACTACGAGTTTTGACGGCGTCAGTTCCTTGATGGCGCGATCTGTGCTAAGCCAGGTCCCATCATTGCGCCACCATCGACATCGTAAAGCTCGTGCTCATCCAGAACACGTCACTTGCGATAAATGTCAAAAGCCGATGCGTCGACAGTCACTCAGACGGCACATTCGGGAAGTACATGACCGCATTAGGAGGCATGCGAGGTCTCACTCTGCTGCTGAACCCTAAACGCCGTCACGACGATTAATGATAATGGTAGCGAGATAATTGCCAACGAGATCTTCGAGAGCACATGCGAACCATGCACGTTTCTCAGCGTACTTGTCTTATATATCTGGCCACGCTTGCCTGCCGCTGTTATGCATTTATTTATGGTAACGTATGTCGTGTATTTATGATACCTGGGTTGTATAAGTAATTAAATTTTCCACCGTGTCGTTTGCGTCGTCAAAATGAGTTATATTGTAATCGACATAGGCAGCATATAGAAAGGACATGCAACAAGCGATTGGATAATGGGGGGATTTCTTTGTCCTAAGAAAATGCGAGGCCAGTCCAGGTGGCCACGGCACCAAATACCACGCCCCCTGCGACTGCCTTTAATTTCCTGCCTTCTCCCTTGACCCTCGTGCTCCTCTTTTCTTCCTCGAGGAACTTTTGGGCGAGAAGATTGATTGCATCTTCCTCGGTGCCAAGAATTATCCATTTGGTGTTGTCCTCTTGGCCTGGAAGAACGCGGACATGAAAGCCGATTTTCTCGGCGTCACCCCGCACACTGGCCACGTCTGCAAGTGGGAGGGAGAAGAGCGTAGCAGGCGCTGTACTGGAGGAATGACTGAGCTGTTGTAAAAACAAGGAGCGCTGCTCGAAGCTGAACGAACGGCTGAGCGGTTTCGGTTTTTTCACGTCGAGATCGGGGAGTAGATACACCGTCTCATTCATGTTGATCGCCGATCCACCAATGTATTGGTCAGACACCGGGTCCGTGACGGTCAGACTGGGCGTGGGAGTAGAAAACGTGCAAGGCATGCAGCGAGAGAGCGGGTTGCTCTGTGGCTCCGGTTTTACTCCCACCGGCTCTTCCTTGGGCCCGTCCACGTCGTCGATTGTCTTGCGCCACTTGAGCACATGGGTCACCCTCTCTTCTGGCGTGGCAGAGTTGCTCATCATGCCAGGCCGGAGCAACTGCTCGACCAAGTGCGTGTCGGTTGGACTGAGGGATGCAAGAGTCTGCTCCGGGACAAGGGCGAAGCGCACTGAGAGCCTGCGCTTCGACTTGTCTCCAGTGGGTGGTACACAGCTGCGTCGGGCCTCCTCAGTCGGACTGACCATGTGGAGGGAAGAGAGTTCTTCTGAGAGGTCATCATCGACGGAGATGTTGACGTAGGGACAACCGGAGCGAGGATGACCAGCACGGGGACGGTGGCACTGCTTGCAGTGGGGCGTACGGCGGGTGCCAGTGCTGGGCGGGGTCACCAGGGTCGTACTCACGGTTGACTTTGAGGGGGTGGATGGGGCGGAGGAGCGGGTCAGTGGCGGCATTCTTGCACGTCGTTGTCAAAGGAACAAGATAAGATAAGCAGCATAAGCTACTGATAAAGTGAAACCAATAGCAAGTTCCGAAGTACATACGGGTCACCACTGGCATGCGCGCGCGGTACGGACTCGGTGCGCCCAGTCGGCGACCGTCGGGGAGTCGTGAGCGCACTAGTGATCCATCCGGGTGTCGGCGATGTCGATCAAGTTCCACCCGACGTTCATGTACATCACGCCGCTTGGACTCAAAGGTGAACATCATCTGAGCCATACGCGACCCCCATACGACTCTCGATCAACCCGAATACCGAATGGCATCTGTCGTTTGAAGATGCATACCCTCCGGACTACCACCGAACTGTTGCGCTACTTGTGCGCATATGCCATCCGTTCTATTAATGACGATGTATTATCCATCCGTTCGGCACCGGTGACTGTCCAGTTGTAACCCGCCGGAACGTCGCAGGTGGATGAATTCGGACATTCTCTTCGTGTGATCTACAGGGGTAAATCATCCGGTCGATCGCTTGCCTCGAAACGTGGATAGCAAACGTTTCCACATGCTACTGCAACGGCTGAAACAACTTGTCCAGTACTAACTGAGCTATAGTCCAGATTCATTCTCTTCTCTGACTCTCGGAAATGCCGCATCAGTCAGCGTATCTGTCATCCTTGTCCCTACCCTTCAACAGCCCGGATCGCCATGGGCTGTGACTCATGCGACCGTTTCGATCGTTTCTACTGCCGTATAAGGGCGACTGTGACCGCCGCCGCTCTCCAGAACGGTCCGAGGAGTCCTTGTCGGGGGTATCTCGGTAATCTCGTCGGCCATCGTGTGCTGAGAGGTTCCTCAGGAGACTTTCTACCCCCTTCACGCCCTCTGATTTCGTCTTCTCCTTCCGCGACTTCTTTTCTCGCCTTCGTTCCTTTCTCGCGCGACGTTCTTCTGGAGTCTCATCCTTGTGTTTGTCCTTTTTCTTGGATTTCTTTGACTTTTTGAGTGCCTTCATCTCCTTGCGTTGCGCCAATAGATAATCCCTCATTGGATCTTCGGGGTCGATGGAGAATGTCGACGACGCATCTGAATCAGAGGCGGGTGCCTCATCTGCACGACACTGATATTAGGAACGCGTCGCCGGACGGAAAACCATGACGTGCCAATTATCATCTCAGGCTTTGCATTCATGCTTTGGTCCTCAGGCTCCAGCCATTCGCCGTCTTCACCCTTTATCTTGGGTTGCTTGTAGTTCTTGACGTGATCGACGCGCAGTATTCTATCAAGAACTTTGGCGCCATTAAGATTGTCAACTGCCAAGACTGTGGATCTCTGGTCTTCATACATGAGGAAACCGAACCCCTTTGTTTTCCCTGTTGATTTATCCCGAGGTAAATTCACGTCCATAACTTCCCCGTACCTATCAATGTTGGAACCATATATCGCAAACAACAGTGTCTTTTGACTTACTGGGAGAAAATTGTGATTACATCCCCTTCCGTGAGGTCAAGGTGAAGACCCCCGACGAAGATGTAGGCAGAGTCTATCGAGTATGTTCAGAATGACTTAGACTAGACCGAAACATTTCTGACATCTCACCCTTGTATTCGTCGTGCCATGAAGCAGAAGTGCCTAGTTCCAGCTCGCGTTCATTGATCTTGTTGATTTCCCGCACGACACTAATGTCCTGGTGATCAGCCCAAATACCAAATGGTTAGCACACGAACTTACTTCATGCTTGTCCAACCGCAAGTCCTGTTTCTCACGGTGTCCGCTACAAAATTTCATTGATAGTCGATATCTACCATCAGCAAGCACAAGATGGCATCGTTTTCTCTACCACCAATCCACGATAATCCAGACGGAGGATGGGGTCCTTCGCCATCCAACATCCCCGGACAGTTCAAGTTCAAGGACATCCCGTATGCACCATACTCCAAATCTGACAAGCTCGGTCGGTTTGCAGACTGGAACGACACTACGAGCGAAAATCGTCAGACTGCTGTCGGCCTTCCAAACACCCGGGACACGCGCGGGGCGACAGGGAGATCAAAGAGGGAAGGTACTCAGGCTTTTGGCAGTGGCACCGCAAGCGCGTTTGCATACTTTCATGTCGAGGATGAGTCCAGCTTTTCCTTGGTCGATAACAAGGCTGCACCTCCTCGTCGTGGCGGGTTTACGAGGGGAAGAGCGACTGGGCGTGGCGCCAACTCTTTTGTTCCCAGGGGGGCTCAAAGAGGTGGTCGTGGCAACGCTATGAATCGCGGACTCGCTCAGCGTGGTGGCCGGAGAGGCTGGCGAGACTGGGAAAAGGCACGTCCCTTTACTCCAGTTCATTATATTGGTACTGATTCGATGTGATTTTCTGCAGACCAATCGCACCCGCGAATCATCTGTCGCCATTTCACCTCAGTGGACGATGTTGGAAGAGATCGAATTCCACCGCTTGGCCAAACTCAAACTAGATGTAGATGAAGTAGAGGATATGTAAGTGAACCGTCGTACATTCCATCGACGGCTGTTGAATCCCCTCGTCGTCCCAAAGTGACACTTACGGACGCGTATTTGCCTATGATAAATCTTATGATCGTGTCACGACTAAAACCGAACGGCCACTTCAACTTGTGGATCGTATAAAATACAATACCACCACCTCCGACGATCCAGTCATTCAGCAGGTATGTGTGCGTTCAGTATTTTTCATTGGATATCTCTGAAATGGATGATGTAGCTTGTAGCGAAAAATACAGCGACGGTCTACGCTACGGATGTCATCCTCTCTGTACTCATGTGTGCTCCCCGATCGGTGTATCCTTGGGACATAGTCATTCTTCGCGAGGGAAACAATTTGTTCTTTGACAAACGCGACGGTGGTCCGTTCGATACGGTCACCGTCAATGAAAATGCGTCCGATCCTCCCCAGGATCCCACACCCCCAAACCCAAACAATCCAACCGACAAAAATGCCGTCCTCGAGGCTCCGTCAATCAACTCGGCTACATCCCTGTCTTTGGAGGCCACGTACATCAATCAGAATTTCGGGTTCCAGTCTGTACAAGAGCCTGTGACGACAGATTTTGCCCACCCAAATCCGTTCTACGGTCCAGAAGAAACGGAACCGTTGGCATCGTGCGGTTACCGGTACCGAACCTTCGATCTTGGAGTGACTGAAGACGAGGATCTCAAGATCTGTGTGCGCACCGAAGTGGATGCGTACGTGGCTGGCGCCGGGAATCCAGCCGACGGTCATGGTCTTGTGACGATCCGAGCCTTGAACGAGTTTGACCCCCGTGCTCAAGGGGCGGGTGGTGCTCAGGACTGGCGCTCAAAATTGGACTCTCAACGCGGTGCTGTCGTCGCGACGGAGATGAAAAATAACAGTTGCAAATTGGCCAAATGGACCGTCCAGAGCATTTTGGCAGGCGCTGATCTCATGAAAATTGGGTATGTGTTACCCCACAGCCTATTCGGTAGTAAAGGACGCCGCGTTGCATGTGTTGGATCGAATGACGGTTCCTTTAAACTGACTGCACTTCCATGTGTGTTTTTTTTTCAGATACATCTCGCGTGTCAATCCCAAGGACAACACTCGACATGTCATCCTCAGTACGGCCTCGATGCGTCCTACCGATTTTGCTGGCCAGCTCAACGTTTCCATCGCCAATGGCTGGGGGATAGTTCGAACTATTACAGATTTGTGCATGAAAATGCCAGAGGGGAAATATGTACTTGTGAAGGATCCTAACAGGGTACGGAACAACTCGGCGATATCTCCAGCGCTGACATTTGTTTACTAGTCTGTAATACGATTGTACGCTGTTCCGATGACGGCCTTTGTAACAGAAGATGAGGAGGGTGAAGCCTTTGAAGGTGAAGATGCAGAGTTGGCAGGTTAATGATAGTGATACACATCATTCTATCTCCGAGTTGGTCAAGTAATCTGTTACAGATCCAACTAGAAAGCACGATTGACACCGATGACTTAACCCAAGACCTTCTCAAAAAGTTTATATTTTATGTCACCTGACGTGCAAGAGGATCTCCACAGCAACCTCGATGTTTGGGCTGTTCAGTGAAATCAGTTGTGACTTGGATATGTTTCAATGAGATATACCCACGTCCGTTGAAGCGCCCTAGTTATCAGATCTCTTGATACATCAGGGAACATTGCAGCAAGTTGAGAGATCTCGGTTTCACTAGGTGTCCGTATTCTTGCAGGATCTTCTGTACTACCCGTCAATTCGTTTACCCACGAGCGCACGACGTTGCCCGCTTCTCCCTGAGATGGAGCATTGTCCGTCTGAGGTGTTTGTATAGGGGATCGAGCGACAGAAGATACTACTTCGTCATTGGGTGACTCGGTAGCCGTTTCTTGCCGTTCGGGACGCGCGCGATTAAGGCGACGCGGAGGACGGGTAGAACCGATCAGGGGCAGCAGGTAACGGGTAGAGAACCGAATGACTGCCGGAGAAACGCGCCATTTCTTGACATTGATCAATTCTGAGCGATATGTAAAGCCCACGAGCAGCCCGATGCATGCAGCCGTGAGCGATCCTGGAACATGCCCCAATGCAAGCTTCTCACGTCAATGGCGGGAACGAATGTGGCGATGTTTAAGAAAAAGGAAAACACTCACTTGAAACGCAAGTACGTATGTGAATGATTTGTTTGTCAGGGGAACGCCGAAAATTCGAAAGTGGTATGCGGATGGAACTAATCTGTACCACTGGTATAGTATACTGAATACTAACGCAGTGGGACCAGGAGGGATGTGATTAATCCCAACCCGATGTAGAAGAATGAGCGACGAAAATTCGAATATGGTCGACATCAACGTGGAAACGATGGCAAAGGACTGATGAGGTGTCAACCTGTCGAGCATCTTGGTCTAGACGAAAGGAACGCACAGCAAACTTGACACTTCCGAATTGACGCTCTATGTTAATGCCGACGCCATATAGGATGAGTTCGGCGAGCAACAAGTCACTCGAGCTGGAGAATGCGAAATGGTGGGTCGCTAGGCGCCAATACTATCAACAAGGGGTACCGTTTCAGGGTTAGCCGTCATTCAGAATTTGGAATGGGATGTCTCATTACTTGGTGATGACGTGAAATATGCGGAACAAGCTGAAAGCGTGACGCTGTGAGAAAGGGGGTAATTGTGATGAGTTTGAAACCCAACCTGTAGGTGAAGGTGATGTTTGACATCGAAAATTCCACACACTATAGACGTCAAGGCGTATCCCATCATAAGCCCTAGAAACCATATAGCCTGAGAGGAATCATGGTGAGCGAGGCAAGCACACTACCTTTCGTGACTGAAGCATGTTCAAACGACATTGTGTTTGGCACGCGAGCGTTCGGAAGTCTCAATCACAGACTAGATATCGCCGGGGACTTGAGTTTGGACACAACCAAGCAATTCACGGTGGTATGCGGTTTCAAAGCGTAGCCAGATTGAAGAGTCGCCGGACGCAGTAAATGCAAGTTGCTCAAGGCTGCAAAGCGTGGACTGTATTATATAAGCAGGTGAGGCAGTGTAAAACTACTAGTACTGCTCTACTACCCGTCCTTGCCCATTACCCACCGACACCTGTCATGCAAACAGGTTGGAACCCATTCAATCTCCAGCTGCACCGGACTTCTCACTCCTCGGTTTTATGTCGATCTCGGTAATCCGACATTCGCTTCTGGAGCGAAAGCTTTCCACGGTACGCGTGGTCGTCGCCGATTTCATTGGATATTCTCGTAGTCTTCTGCCTCCATCAGCCTCCGGGCTCGCCAGATTCCGAAGGAGATCACTAACCAATCCACAGATCCTACACGTTTTTAGGGTTGTGAGACCAAGATGCGACTTGCGGCACTTCTGACACACCGTTATATGACTATCGTTCCACAACGGCCCGAACTCCTTGCCTCGGTCCATCCCGACGTCGTTTTTCCACTCATCGAAAATCGAACAAGGTTCAGTTCCCTGTCCTAGGTTCTGCAGCTAGAACACCATGACATATCTGATTACGACCTCCCCCATGAGGCGTGTATTTCCGAATCACTCTCCAAGCGAGCCCACCTTCATATCGTGTCCTTTTCCCCACGATATGCTTCTGTGGTTCCGTCTTATCAAGAGGAGGTGAGATTCGATTGCTTAATCTTCTGTTTGCGGTACGTCTGCCTAGCATAATTCGAGTTCTTTTGCGGCAGCCCACCCCACCTGTGGGATGGATGGATGGATAATGAATGACATGCTCGTGCTTCCTTTCTTCGTCATGAGTTCGATATACTTCCCAGCAGTCGCTGAAGTGTACACTTGGAGACACTTCGGCTCCGGCTCCGGCTCCCGGGTAAGTAGTATGATGCCCCCCTCGGTGGCTGGAACCAACTCGGCTGAATATGCTGAATACAATCAGCGGAAGCGCATCAAGTGAACATTTGAATCATGGAAAGGTAACCGACACGGTTGTCAACTTCACGTGCGCAGACGCTGGCGTATGGTCATCGGTCAGCGCTCATCGACATCCCTGACCATTCCTCAATTGTCCACTTATTAAATCTGTTCATTCTCCACGTTCCGCGTGTGACTTTATTGACGACCTTCACATGTATGTTTCGGGAGAAGAGAACGATACAGTCATTCCGACTCATTCGTGGGTTGAGCCGGTGACACCTGCCACACGCTGCACACTCCACGGGCTCGCCACACCATGGATGAACATCAAGCTCAAGGTTGGCACTCAGTATATGTAAGTACGTGCAACTTTGACTTTCTCACTGATTATTGAACGGTTACCGCAGCAGCCACATGCTGGCATCATGCAGTGTCCAGGTTTACCGAAAGGTGCCTCTCGGAACTGATGACGAGTGGTAAACGAGTGGAGTAGGCATATTCGGGTCCAGCCTTCAGAGTGGTTATGTAACTTAATTTCTGACACGACACACGTTTCCGTTTGGGTATAAGACTCTACAGATGCGCCTTCGCTTGGGTACAAGGTTCCTGAATAGCATCTTGAGATCAAAAACCTATGCATCATCAAAGTTATAGCTGGAGGAGCTGTTGACTGCATTGGATGCGGCACGATGCACCCATATAAGTCCCGTCCAGTGGGAAAAATGTGCCTTGGCCACGAATCCAGCTAGGCAATATATTTTTTCCCCTTATCAATGACTGAAACCGAGAGTGGGTACACGATACGTGGACTACCCATCGGGCGGTGCATCCGATTCCGATAGGACGGTGAGAACACACCCTGACCTGCATCATCCTCGATGACAGAATCAAGCATTGTGCACCGAATCCTGATCGAATTCAATTCAATAGCCTGTGTCGATCTCCGATAGCATATGGGAGCAGGATCCGTACCGTCCAGTGTATGTGGCAAATAGGGTTGGGATCCCCGCCTGAACAATGCACCGCCGACGCCGAATGAGTACTCCGTCCCGCCTCAGCTGACTCCCTCCCAAATCTGTACACAGAATCTTGAAGCTCGATATGTAAAGTTGTATATGCACTAAAGCGCTCTGGCAGTAAGCAAGGCATGTCTCTTTCCTCGCGGAAGCATTCAATTAGACAGGCCGGCATAAGCAAAGGAAGCAAATTTTTAGGCACCGTTGTCATGGGACACTGGACACGTGCCTTGGTTCTTCAGGTGGGAAAACGGAGCGCCAGCACAACCCGAATGAATCGCGACCGCCGAGCGCGCTTCTTCGACCGCCTCCAGAACCAAGCGGGTCAGACTTGCTCAGACTGTGCTACAATGATCAAATTTCATTTCATGCTCAGCCCATCACTGCAGAAAAAAAAATGAAATGAAACGCATGTATGGTACCGCCTCTGGATGAGAAACACCCGAAATATATGTAGCCTTGCTTCGTCTCCGTCCCGGCAACTTGACAAAGTTGCGAGCAAGCTTCCAATCCCGCCCAAAAAAAGTGTTCGCCGCATTAGGGCTACGAAATGTTCCTGGACGTGTAATTATAGTCGACTCTAAAATTCCACCCCTCCATCGGATCGTCCGCAGGCGATGAAACGAGGGTAGGACCAGATGTTGATATCAGTAGAGTACAGCACTGGGGTGAGACCGTTTGCAGTTCGGTTCCTTTATCAGCAGCGCCTACAGGGAAAAGATAACGTGCGGATTTGAGGCGACTTTCAGGCGGTGGCGGATACACTGCGCAAAACACAGAATTACGGCTTGGGTCCAGAGGCGTGGGGCAAAAGAACCACAACACTGCACTTTGAGGGGGGAAGAAGCTTTCAACTGATTCGATTAATTGTGCCAGGGTCTATGAACGTCAACTACGGGCCTATGATCATTGTGGTGCCCGCGTGGCTCCGTCGGATGTCGTATTTTTCATTGATCGCTGATTGATCGCACGAGAACAACCACTAGCTCGCCATGTAGTGGGGTATACTGTACGCAATGTCCATCCTGGGTTCTTATTCACACATACATTGTCGGGGAGTGGTGATACACCGAAAGAAGACGTACAGCCATAGATCACCTGCGGACAGCCATCATTCATGCGATGCAATGAATTCATACTGGTCATCCAACCGCGGTACCTATATGTCGTGCCCATTCTCCCAAAGGGCACGTAGGGCGTTTCAATACCACCTGACCCAAGATTCAACGGCGCATGGTTCGCGGATAGACACCATATGGACGAGAGTCAGCGGGAGAGACAGGAGGCTATGCCCACAGAATTAGACAGTCGCTGAGCTGACAGTGAAACTCAGCGGTTCACGTTCGAAGACGTACCTCGTGCGGCAGAAATGGCGATACAGCTGATTGCTGTGGGAAATCAGGCAGGGTCGAAGTATGTTGAAAGTTCTATAAATTATCAGATATGGTACACGGAGGAGACAATCTTGGACGAAAGCCCATATTGATGCGGTGTCCACCAAGGCGGTGCCGTTGCAATGCAGTATCGGGAAAGTGCGGCACTTTTTCGACCACAAAGTGTCAAGATGTTGAGAACGTGACAGTGGGATGATGAGTTGTGTAACCCGCGGATGAATCCTGAACTGCACTTGAAATGACGGGTCCGGTCCAGCGCGCGCATGGTGTTCCATGGTACTGAAACAGAGTGACGTCAATATCATATAGGATAGCGTATCGAAAAGTACGATTGCTGCAACCAAATCGCGTTGTTAGGCAGAAACGACAGCTGCTCTGCTAGGGTAAAACCGGCCGAAATAGTTGTGACCGAAACCGATTGCACCAGAAACCCAGATTTGACGCAGAGACCAAAGTAAGGAACACGGCCGACCCAAACCGGTCATATCAACCACAGTATCAGGCGCGACGTGTGGCAGCTTTGAAGCTGGCAAGATAGGGAATGCTACATAACTTATAAGTACGTGTGTTAGTAAAATGTCAGTTAGCCGAGGAGGACAAGTTGAACGGAGGCACTTGCTTCCCGACCTCGCGTCGGCATAATGATACTCCCCTCCCTAGAAGTAAAGGCATTGAAGGACGAGCAGAAAAAGTTATCAAGTTATTTTTGAGAGTGGTGACTCATAATCGCGGAGATTTAAATTTGGGTTGCTGACACATGTTGAGGTACATCCGAACTCCACTCAGTGACCATGAGCACACCATCGGTCCAAAACCTGGAGGAAGCCGCTACGATCGCTTCCGAGTTCATTGCCAGTAAGTCATTTGAGTTATTCTCGCACGATCAAACTTAGCCCCCGCAGCCCTCGAAAACATACCAAGCGAGGTCCAGTTTCTGTTACAGGAGCTTCGTTCCAAGGAAACCCGATCACAAGGTACGCCGACCATTCTTTTTAATATTCCCCAGCCGACACCCTTCGAGAATTGCAACAAGAAATTACAAGAGACAGTCAGAAATTCATTCGTCACGCTCTTCGTACCGATTTGGAGGCGAGTGGCAAGGACAAGCCCACATCACCGCCACCCTCCGAGAGAATAAAACAGGCACAAGAGACATTGGCCATAATCGCTGATGAAAAGATTACACTGGCTGAGCGGATCGTGGAACTATTGTCGAGGAAGCGTTCGAGACTAGACTATGACCTCGGGCGTGTGCTGATATTGCAAGGAGAACCAGACCCAGCTGCCGTCGTCGCAGGTGCTGCGCCTCTTATGTCAGCGGGTGCAGGTGGAACTTTATCGGGGTTGGGGTATGTCCTTGGAGGAAGAAATCCTGCCGCGCACATGAACGAGAGTCTGCGGAATGCCTTTTCAGGGTCGGCGCTTCCTGCATCAAATACCGGAGTTGTCACCACTACTGGCAGTCGAACGAGTATCACCGAGGAGAGTGCCCACAAGAGTATGTGACTTATTTGTCCTCCATAATACATGCTCCGAGACTGATTTGCAGAACGTAAACTCACTGCAACGCAAGGGTCTATCAAGCTACCCTCTCCTGCACCGTCGTTGTACGTTCCTGCAGTTTCTACTCGTGGTCGACGCAAGAAGCGCGGTGTTTCATCCGAAGTCGATGACATGGACTTCGACTTTGGTGAAGAAACTCAGGCGGCCGAAGAAGGCGACGAGGGCGAGGGCGAAGAAGGGGATGACGGGGATGACAAGGAAATATATTGTTCCTGCCAGAAACTCAGTTATGGCGAGATGATCGCATGTGACAACCCTGTCTGTCCGTACCAATGGGTAAGTGACTGCAATTGCTGTGTTCCGTTCCTTTACGCTCTATCGATTACAAATACTGATTATAATTATGCCTGTGCATAGTTCCACCTTCCGTGCGTAAACCTAAAGCAGCCGCTTCCGGAAAGTTGGTTTTGCGCCGAATGTACCAAGCGCGGTATGGGCGCACCTTCCACGACCGGTGCAGCCCGTAAAGGACGGAAGAAGTAGCCACGTGACCTGCCGAATTTGAGCCATTGTGCAAACCCTGCAAGATCGATTTGCTTGACGCAATCGGTCACCGTCTACCACTTGCGGGAGCCGAGCAACATGGAATTTGACGTATCCTGTTGCCGTATTCATGGGATGCCACCCACTCGTGGCGCATTTGCTACACATCTACTAGCCAAATATCGTGACTGTTGATCACCTACATTTGGTTTCGAAGGCCGTGCCATCACGCGGCCACAAAGTATCCTTAACCCCTATTAATCTTCCGATCAATCTAATATATACTTGTTGTACCAACAACGACCAGCAACTGTCTCAGGTGCAACGGTATCGCCTGATCCTCGTGCCTAGCATCCGAACGCAAAAACGGTCTGCCCGAGGAATGGACTCTTGCTCCTTGTCAGCCGCGGCTTTCATATCTCCGTCGTCGTCCTAAACCCCTCGACAAGGTGCCGTATTCTTTTTGTTCAACTCCGAATGGAAGAAGCCCAGTTTGACTTGGTTCCATAATGGCGGGTCAGGGCCTTTCTGGGCGCGAGGGAATTGCCTGTTTGGGGATGTCAGTGCCACAAAAGCGCCGGAGCATCTCTCCATTCCTCTTTGTAGAGCCAGGAGCTCTATACGACCTGCTTTTGTCGGGTTGACCACAAGCACAGATTGGTTATTCGGAGACGTTAAGTCTGCGCCCCCCTGTCTGCGCTTGGATTTGTGCAACGGACAAAAGAAGAAGAAGGAACAAAAAGAGTCCCGCCGTGTTGCCGCCGACGTGAAGAGAATGCGTCGATGAGGTGAGCATGTGGACGTCAGCAGTTAATTTCTTGACAACTGCACAATGTGCGGGCCGATGCAATAGAGGTCTGAAGCTCGAGGCCTGAGGCCTGGGTGGTGTCCGACGGAACGCATCTCTTTTTGAAACAGGGGAGAGTCTGGTCTTCAGGGACTATGCCTCTCTCTGTCCCTTTTCGCCCCTTTTTATTTATACGTAGAGACGTTGGGTTTCTCTTGTTTCACGTTTGCCTTACTACCTTGTAAGTGGTCCTCCGCGGTCACAACCCTTGCGCGTTCTCGAGTAAAAAAAAGCGATGCCGCCTTAATTGCCCGTTTACCATAATAGTCTACCTTGCAGAAACTGCCAAGCATGCTGTGTCATATCGAAGCGTTCAGGTTACCGGAGCGCTGTGGTACACTAGTGCCGTGAACGGACCGGCCGTGGATGTCGCTCTTGACTTTTTTTTTCCCTCCTTTTTATTAGATGGAACGGACGGGCAACGTAAGTCGTGCGTTGAAAGTTGTCAAGAACAGCGTCATTTTAAGAATGTGAGAGTTTCTCATACGAAAGGCGCGAGCGCCGAACGTAGTGGTGAGAAGGTAATTTAGACGAATATGGAGGCGCGTCAAGGATACCCCGACGGTACGGCACTCGACTTGTAGTTGTTCTTTTTGTGTGCCATTTGACTCACTCCACGCTACGTCACTACTACTAGTACGCTGGAGTTGCGTACGTTGCGATGCACCTTGTGCCATAGTTGGGCATGACTTTGCGGTCTGATGCCTAAAAACGTGACAAGTTAACCCTGAGTTGGAGAGGCAAATCGGATGCAGGTATGTAAGGTGGAGAGGCCCCGCGAGGGAATGACGGCAGCCGCAACAAAAAGCGATAGCCTGCCACACGACCCACAACCACGCCTTGGCCACTAAGAAAAAAAAAAACGATGCACTGGAAGCGGAATCCGAATGTGGGGGAGTCATGCGGGCGTGTTCAAGGCCACGGGGTTTTTTTGTCGCAGGGCGGGCCCGCGCCACACGTGTTGCTGAAAAATAAAAAAAGGAAAAAGGTACGAGGCGGGAAATGGAAAGGAGAGAAGTGTACAAACACCCAACTGGGTGGGCCTGGCCCATTCGTGGATGGGTCGAGCGTGTTTCTCGCGGGCAAAGGGTGCAACGGACTCGGAAGAAGGTGTGGGGAGCGTCGACATGAAACGCAATCAGGTCATATACGTCAGTGGCACCAGAGGACTGCCAGACATGGAAAAATAACAGCGAC
Organism: Aureoboletus auriporus; assembly: GCA_038089615.1. Taxonomy (NCBI): domain Eukaryota; kingdom Fungi; phylum Basidiomycota; class Agaricomycetes; order Boletales; family Boletaceae; genus Aureoboletus; species Aureoboletus auriporus. Next base: position 26,674 of record JBBPLF010000137.1, read on the forward strand.
TCAACGTGGTCGTGGCTGAGAAGTACTACTTGAGCTGTACTGCGGGTGTGCAATTGCGCCCGGCACCCACAAACGATCGGGATTTGAAATGGAGTGATCGATATGAAGCCATGTGACCTTATATTTGTACGAGGACCAACACAAAAAGTTAGTCCAGCACGGATACTAGACGCTCGGTCAGACAGTTAACAGCTTGGTAAGATGCTCAGAGGCGTTTTAGAAGCGCTGTCAGCCTGACAAAAACCAGTCAGGGTCCGTGAAGACTGACTAAAATCTGATTACAAGATGGCGCATCGGGGCGTCGGTGGTCCATGGGTGCCGATATGGGAGAACGACCTCGATTACACTGGCGGTTCCTCTGGCCGACCCTTCGGTGAATCGCAACTGAGCACGGTCAGTGGTTGACAGCGATCGGCGACTGGGACGTTTGACGCACGAATAGCCCCTGGAGCGCCGTCCCGTGCCATACCCCACGGAAGCCGGACGAATTACGAGGGGTGGCATATGGACCTGACCTCGAGGGTCAATCGAAGCATGTACGTTTGAATAGCGGAGTCGGAAGCCCCGATGGTATGGGGCTTGGCATGAGCCCAACTCAAAAAGGGAGAGTCGAGGGGAAGTTTCGTATTGACTACGTAGATAGTCTCAAACGCAACAGGCACTCGTCTTTCCAAATATGCTCATGCACTCTGTAGATTCTTTCAACCCCTCTGTCAAATACCGGGCTTCCTGGACGGAACAGCCTCCACGGACCGCGGTATATGCCGAGCCACGACTTGTCGTGTTGAAATAACCTTCGAGGGAGGGAACGTGGTGTGGAGAGAACCCAAGTTGTGTGTACTGAGGCCAGAGGGTCCCGAGAGACAGGGCGGCAAGATAACACCGGAAGGGCCCGTTTTCAAATAGCGATACGATTCAGTCGCAGACGTGACTTGCAACCGGGCACATGTTGTTTACCCATGTGGAACCCATTCGCGGCAATGCGATTTCTTCACATCCGAGTCCACGGTGGGCGAGATCAAGGGTGAAGTCGTCCTCGGTCTTTGCGATGCAACTACACTTCACGTCGTGGTTATCGCCGCGTCGGCGATGCAAGGACCGATAATCAGCAATGCCTTGTAGAATGGCGATGACACAAGCGATGCACGGAGATGTGTGAGCGTCTTCGAGCTGAGAGGACGGCGATCATGGATCATAGAAGTCACTACAATGCGCTGGTTGCTCGGGCAAAGACCAGCCATGCTGCGATGATCAGGTCAGGACGACGAGTGAGCGGTGCCGTGCCTCAAAGGGAAGCGGGAGAGATCCTCATCAGTTCGATTTCACAACTGCGCACGCTCAAGGAAGAGGAGCACCACAGGATGCAATCGGGGAGACACGTGCGGATCACTTTGTCGGGGCACGGCGTTTGTGCTGTGGTACAGGATCCACCAACAAGGAGGAGGACCTAGGAGAGAAGCTAGGAAGGACAATCCAGGGGAATTCTTTACAAGCCGTCTCTCGTTATTTCATTATAGGATGTACGACGGGACGGGACTGCGGAAATGGCGAGATGTGTCGAGCGATTTTGATTTGGTTTGACGTACAAGGTGAGGCACAGGAAAGTGGGACTATACAGCATTGGTATAGAAAGTAGGGAGCAACTACGTGAATGAAGAAAGGAGTCATGTGAACGCCTGATAGGGATGTCCGCGACGCGACGATGGCAGGGTGTTGCGATGGTCGAGTGATTATGATACGGACGCGAGATTGTTACCGCATGTGGTGAAAAGAGATGAAATGGTCAAGTTGGTGCGAAAAGTTTCATCACATATGGCACCAGACGGGCGCCGGCGTTGGTCGGGATCATTGGCAGTGTGGCTTGGAGAGGAAGTGTACGGAAGTAGACATGCAGGAGACAGGAGTTGCATCTGTTACAGGGACGGACGTTCTATGATAATAATGCATATGGATGGTGCTGCCGATCCATCAAAACACTGGCAGCGAATGATGCCGAACAGGTGGAAAAAGATAGTTGTGAGGGCGGGCAGGGAGGACCATATATAGATAGCGTACGGGACTACTGTAACAGATAAAGAAGAAGGGATCGACACAAGCGTGGGTGACATGTGCGCAGAGGCGGATCAAGGCGCACGGGAGGCGCGATGAGGGCGCAGTTGCGCATGTCCGCGGGAGCATGCAGCGACGCACGACGAGGAGGAGGACGAACGTGGAGCGGGAGGGATGATGTAGCCATGCTGTGCGTGGGACGTTGGATTGACGTAACACGGACACGCTGTTATGTCACTGTGTTTGGACAGAAAGTTGTGTGTATTTGTGTGTATTTTGGGATCTGAGATCGGGAGGCGGGATGTTCCGGAAGACCCGAGAGAGTGGTACGGCCAGAAAGAAAGAGTAGCCGAAATCTGGGAAGGAGATGTACCCCTACCTGAAAAGGCAATACCGAATATGGGTATGGACAGCGTTGTTCTTTATAACTCTGGCCATGGCGAGTCCGATGGCAAGCCAGTTGCTGCGACGCCCAGCCAAGTTATGCAGTTCGACGCCTATCCCTCCCCGCCCTCTTTCTCCGACGCTTCTTCTACCCCCCGCACACCATCCCCTCATCCCGACTATCACATCAGCCCAAAGCATGCCCTCCCGATCGGATCTCTCCCCCACATCTTCCACGAATCCGACCTCTTGATCCACACCGACCCCGCCTGGTTCCAGCCAAACGCACTCCTCCAAGAGCTGTACGAGCAGGACTCGCACAAGGACTTTTATATCGACGACACCGCCCACTACGCTGAATGGCACCACCACCAGCAACAGCACCCCGTCCCTCGTCGCGCTACTTACCCCTACGTCCGCCACGACCTCCCCCAGCACCACTACTATGACCAATACTCCCTGTATCCAGACCCACCCATCTCTGACCGTCCCGAGATTAAGCTCGAGGACCCCCTCATTGTCCCCTCCCAGCTCGGCTTCCCCCTCCAGGCCCACCACCACCCCTCCTTCCTCCCCACTGCACCTGCACCGGCTGTCCCCGTCCAGCTCACTGATGACGCCGCCAGCAAGGAGACTCAGTATCTTCGCCGCCGCTGTTTCAACTGCCACACCACCGAGCCTCCCTCCTGGCGCCGGTCCACCCTCAATCCCGGTAAAATCGTCTGCAACAAGTGTGGTCTTTATGAGCGCACCCATCTTCGGCCCCGTCCCCTGCGCTTTGACGAGCTCCGCGCAGGCGGAAAAACACGCAAGGCCACCGGCGCTTCCCAGGACAAAAAGACAAAGTCAGCACCTGCTGTAAAGAGCGAACCCACAGAGCAGGGCCTCACTCGTCGCAATTCCATCTCCAGTGCCTCTAGTGGTGCCAGTGATTGGGATGACAACAGTACGTGTGTTGCTTATCCACGCTTGTTTGCGCTCACACCCGGCTCTAGTTTCCATCTGTTCCTCTCACCCTCCGACCCCCGGCACTGCGTCCACACAGTCCTCTGCCTTTTCCTCGCCGGCAATTTCCACTTTTCCCATGCCTCGCAGTTCTCAAAGCCCACCAGTCGACTCGGGCCTCCAGGCGCCTATCCGTCTCCCCAATGCACCCCTTTCTGACATTGCGTCCCTTCAACAGTCACATCCTACCCCTCGAAAATCGGCTACTTCACCCAATTACTATCCGCAGCCGGCAGTGTATGGTCACTCGGACAACTACCGCCGTGGCTCACTGCCTCGTAATGCTCAGTTTGCTTCGCCACCCATGCCGTCACTGTCCCCTGCGCCCATGCAGACTCTCACGCCAGAGCCTTCATTACACACATCTCCCCTCCCGCACCATTCTTCCCCTCTGCTGCTCTCCTCTGTAGCCGAACTCCCATCCTCATAATTCGACAAGGCTATCTTGCTCTTATTTATTGTCCTTCGATTTCGCGTTCGGTATCCCCCAGTAATGAACCCTATTCGCACCCTTTTGGTCTTTTAACGCGATTTCAAGCCTATTTATTTACCATGGCTCAAAATATCCCTGCGTGGCACGGCCAAAAAAGTCACCATATTTATCATCCGAGGACCGTCCCAACGAATTCGATCGACTTGTATCCTCTACATCGCACCCCCCCCATTGTCGACTATGATCATATTGCACATATACATATGTCTATATCACATACCCCCTTCCCCCATCCCCCATCCGGGCTGTCGTCGCGATGATAAATACCCTTCAGATAGTGTACGAAAACAACGGCGAGCAGAGAATGACGGGACTGTACTAGTACTATTTGGAGTTAGTTGTCGCATTTTAGTATACCTTGAATTAGAACTTTTGGCACAATCCTGCGTGATATCGTAAGGGATGTCAAGGGTGGCGCAAATGAATGGTAATATGCCCCGCCTGGCCACCCGTTACCCAGGGACCACCGCTTTGGCGAACACCGACTTCCCGAACGAATGTATTCTGTCAAGTTGTGTCAACCGTCAACGAGTCAGCACCTGTCTTGGTTACCTTTAGACCAATTTTTCGCATAGTTAAGGTTTACCTGGTGCTTTTTTTGAATACGAGTGTCCCGCTAGTGAACACGAGGCAGGCCAGAAGCCCTCGCATGGCCTTGTTTGGAGTTAAGGGGGCACCTTCAAGTTGGCGCTACTAATACTTACGCTCACGGCCAGTGTTTATGTCCGACACTGTAATATGTATCTTGTCATACGATTTGGTGTGCCAGTGCAGCATGTTCTCGAACCTGAACCAACGTCAACAATGGGGTTTTAGTGGCAAGTCAGTATGATTCCAGCGCGGTCACCCGGGAGCGATCGTCCGAGATGAGATCAAAGGGCTCATTTCCGGGATACATGACTTCTTTATGACGGAGCGTACGCATCACCGGCGCGCCGTATGGGTTACAGGCAGGTGGAAATAATACATGGAGCATATGGTTTTCGCGTTGAAACGTGGACAGCCTTCTGGGGCTCGGAAGAGGAGTCTAACTCATCTCGATCCGTCCACTAGCCACTGGCAGTTTAGTCCCTCAGGCTCGCTGAGCGAATTCACCGGGATAGGCGTTTGAGGGGTACCATTTCGGAAACAACTCGGGTCCTTTATTTATTTATTTCGATTTCGCCTATTTTTGTCGCGTCGCATGCAGGTATTTCGGGATGGGGATATCGAAGGTTAGGGGTGATTCGGGGAAGATATCCGATGAGTCGCTGTCGTTGGTGTATCGACTCAACGCTAACCGACAGCGTGGAATTGGGGGATATTATGGATGTAAATGGGTATAGTCACGCCTCTGAAAGATGGATCGATCAATCGACCGGGCTAAAGAAAAACCTGAGCATGCGTAATGACACAATAAAACGCACATGGTTGATCGTCGTCGTCTAGTGAAAAGGTTATGTGTACATGTAGGTCCTAGACACCGAGATGCCGGAAATGCTTCCGGACTGATTGTGGTACAGTAAAATACCGACAACCGGTCCGTCTAGGTCGGGAAAACAGCTCAAGAAGCTGGCGTTACCAGGTCTTGAGGTGGGGAGGTAAACGGGTGGCACCGGCGGTCCATCGACGTCGACGTCAAGTCCGTGTGTACGCTATGGAACGGTGGCCCGCAATTCCGAGTGGTGACGTGACACGCGAGCGTGACAGCCTTTCGAGACACCATGGCCAAGGGATCCCAGCTTTCCCAACTCAAATCAGCGCTCTCTCAAGTCGGCGCCGGCAGACCCGGTGACAAGAAAAAAAAGTCTACCCCTCTGTCCGAACACGCCAAAGTCAAAAAAGCAGCCAAACTACGCGAGATTCAACAACAACTGAACCCGTTTGATGTCAAGGTCACTCGGCTCAAACATGATGTCGGTGGACGGAAGATCAAGGGGATGATCGGACGACCAGCGCAGAGCAAGCAGGCTGGGATGCAGCAAGTAGAAACGCCCTTGTCGTCGCCATGTGTATGCTGATGGATGTGCAGAGAGAAAAGTCGCTGATGAAGGAGGTCGAACAGAGGGGACGCGTCGGTGGTATCGTTGATCGACGGTTTGGTGAAAATGATCCTTCGATGTCGCTCGAGGAGCGGATGCTCGAGCGGTTCACCAAGGAGAGGCAGCGCGCGTCCAAGGCGTCCGCGTTCAATTTGGAAAACGAGGACGAGCTGACGCATTATGGGCAGAGTTTGTCCAAGATGGATGACTTTGATGATGTATTGTTACCCGCGGATGAAGACGAGGAGGATGGTGAGGGTGAGTAAAGTCTAGTACTCGAGGAGCGCGTTTAATCATCTCGAAAGGTCAACTTGATCATGATACCGTCAAAAAGGTACACTTTGGTGGGTTTAGCGACGAGGAGCAGGAAAGGGAGGATGAAGTATGGCATAACGATTCTATGAGAGGTTCCAAAGTACCTAACAACTTTTTGTAGCTCGATCGAAAAAAGTCAAAGGCAGAGGTTATGGCAGAGGTCATCGCCAAGAGCAAGGCCCACAAGGTATTTACTCATTGATTTACAAGGAATTATTCAGTGAAACGTAGCTCGACACAGATGCGTCGTCAGATGGAGAAAGAACAGGAAGAGAACATGCGACATGAACTCGATCAAAATTTCGATTCGCTCAGGACGCTTCTCTACGCTCCGGATCCGTCTTCTATAGACAACGATACCCTGAAACATCCTGTACCAGTATCTGCCGACGAGGATACCATAGACTATGACAAACAGGTCCGCGAGCTCGCCTTTGATAAACGGGCAAAGCCAAAAGACAGGACGAAAACGGAGGAAGAGTTGGCGTTGGAACAAAAGGATGCCCTGGAAAAGGCAGAGAAAAAACGGAGGTTGCGTATGTTGGGTCAGGACCCGGACGAGAGCGACGAGGAGGCAGGTGGTCGGAGCAAGAAACGTCCTCGTGGGGCGGATGATCTGGATGATGATTTCATGGAAGATGAACCAATTGGTGAACTCGGCGCTGGTCTAGATGCGGAGTTGGGTAGTAATGAGTCTGAGGGTGATGAGGAAGACGGATGTGATGAGGAAGAGGGCGGTGATGAAGACTACAGTGGCGAAGAAACTGATTTCGATGGTTTCGGAGAAGATGGCAGGTCAAGTTGCGACCGTTCATCCGATGTACAGGATGCTACTGAAGCGAGAACAAAACAAAAGGCCCGGCGATCATCCAACACTCTAGATGCTTCAAAGGAATTGCCTTATACATTCCCTGCGCCAGAGAGCCACGACGAATTCCTTGACATCGTCAAGGGTATCCCAGATTCAGCCGTTCCGACGGTGGTACGGAGGATCCGCACACTGTATCATCATAGCCTCGGTCCCGAAAACACACTCAAGCTGCAGGTAAGATCTAAAAGATAGTCCTAATATCCTTTTTTTAATCCTACTCATAGGACTTGGCGAGGGTTCTGATTGATCATATACTGCATATAGCATCCCCACCAGCACCGAGAATGAAATTGATATCCGCTCTCGTGCCGCACTTGTTCGCTCTTTGTCGATCATATCCTATCGAGTCAGCGGAGTATTTCGTGGAGAAACTTTCTCTCATGCATAAAAACCTCAAACGCGGTTTGGCTACCGGTGCATCAGAACCTGACGCACGGACTTGGCCCGGACTCTCCGAACTCGTTTTCCTTCGAGTGACAGGAATTATTTGGCCGACCAGTGACATGCACCATGTGGTTATTTCGCCCGCACGGCTACTCGCCGGCGCATACCTCGGATTATGTCGGGTCAGATCATTTGGGGACATCGCGAGTGGATTGTTCTTATCGTCCTTGTTCCTGCAATACGAAACTCTATCAAAGCGTTTCGTTCCGGAAGCCATAAACTTCACGGTCAATGCCACGTTGCACCTTCTATCTCATGTGTCTGCCAGCGCGAAGTCACTACCTGGTGTCGTGCCGTGTCCGGATTTACGGTCCGAACTATGTGCGCCGCTGGTCATTGATGCAATTCAAGCAAAAGATCTTTGTTTCCAGAAACCCGATTTATTTCATATGATTTCGTCCGAATACCCTACGGAGCAATCTAAAATAGATGCTCTTGGGGTAGCCTTGGACTTACTGGACCGATTCGCCGACATGTACAAGTCACTCAGTGGATTCATCGAACTATATGAACCAATCAATCGTATCCTTTTCGGGTTGGAATGCGGAAAACTGTCCGAGGAAGTCCAGGTACGTCGTCGCGTTATCATCGATCCCACCATCTCATAGATTCACATTCACAGTCATGTGTCACCTCCTTGCAAGAAAAAATTAGACGCTTACTCAAGTTTGCCCGACAGTCTCGGAAACCACTTCTTTTACAGGCTCACAAACCGATTCCAATCCCGTCGTATATCCCCAAGTTCGAAGCCAGCTCATCATCGTATATCCGGAGACAAGACCCGGACCGCGAGCGAAATGAGGCGTTCAAATTACGTTATCAGCTCAAGCAGGAACGCAAGGGCGCGATTCGCGAGTTACGCAAGGATGCCAAATTCCTTGCGAGTGTGGAGCATAAGAAGCAGATGGAGAAAGATAGGGTGTACAAAGAATGCATGAACAGGGTATTCAGTTCTTTAGAAGGGGAAAGGGCGGAACAGAAGGCGATGGACAGGGAGAAGGCTAGGGAGAAGCGGCGGGCTGGTCGCAAGTAAGATGTCGTCGGTTGGATATGTACGTCGTCCAGGGCATTTCCTTATTTGGCAACATTTGTGGGCGCGTGCGTGACGCGTCGTTGGTTTGTGTGCGCAATCCATTCTTTTGTCGTTCGCCAACATCTGTCCACATGAGCGACCCACCCTCTAGTTGTGTTCCGGCGACCTTCCAGACTCCAGACAGTGAAGATGCTGTCTCTGCAAAGCAACTTCTTGAGTTTTTGGGCTCTCTGATACAGAAGTCGTCTTCCGATACGCCAGTATACGACAGAGCTTCCTGGGTTACGATGATATCAGGTCTCGCCGACCAAGTCTATAGCTACTTTCCGTACTTCACGTCTATCAGACAAGGCACCACCAACGAACGCATCACGCTCACACACATCTCGCTCGACGTCTTGGATCATATCTCTCACCAGCCGCGACCTATTTGGTATGACGGGAGGGATTTCGTGAAGAAACTATTTGTGAGACTGCTTGCTCTTTGCGTGTCGGCCGAGACCTGGCTCGACGCCACCAACAATAGTCTGGCGGACCATTTCGACCCAACTACCCTGTACTCCAAGGCGACCAACATTCTGGTGCACATTCTGTGCCAAATGCTTGCTTCTCCGTTCCGAATGGAAGTCTCTCAGAGAATTTGGGCGCATACACTCTTGTGGGACGTCCTCGGCTTGACATATGGTGAGTGACGTCCGTTTCCGAGTCATCGTTTTCGCTTCTAACAGGCATGCAGATATCTTGACCACCTCTCAGGATGATTTTCCACTGGAGATACAATTTTTTTCTGCGCCACATTTGAGGCGTGCGCCAACTCACAGAGTAGATACGCCCGTAAGATATCCCCAGATAGATAACATATAGAATTCGTTCTGAAGTCGAGTAGGTCCCTCCAGAAAACGCGGATATTATCAGACTACCGAGCAAATCGTACCTCGTCGTTTTCTGCAGCGTCGTCACGGACATTGCGTCCAAAGTGTTGCAACGGTCTGAAGAATCCGAGTGTTTTACTCATGACATCTTGCGACGAATAGCGCAAATCATCCCTCTGACGTTTGATTCTTGTTTTAGTTGCCCGACTACGGACATGGTGCGTTCGCGGTGCTTACTTCGAACTCTCCAGGCTGCACAGGTCATACTTCCAATGAGTTCAAGCTTTCGGGATGCTCTTGGGATCTTGTTCTGCCGTCTTTTAATCCATAAACTGGAAGAAGGTCCCAAGGAACCATCCCATCCCTCTGTGAGGGCGCTTGCTTCCCTTTTGTCGAACGAAGGAGACAGTTGTTTGAGATTGACTCCGTTTCACGCAACTGCTATCCTTGGTATTTTGACAAGGGAGGAATGGGGGAGTTCTGGGACAGAGCTTAGGGTTTGTCTGTTTTACGCGCGTGTATGATGTAGGAACTGAGCGACCGATCGTACAAGGCTCTTGCCTCCACATTTTTGCGCGCGCATCTTGGTCAGCTGGAAGGCGCGGCCTTGCAGGCTGTCAAGAACTTTTTCGAAGGGAATGCGTCGTATGGCGATGCTGAAGCAATCACGAGAGACGCGGAAACTTTACTGGCCAGGGACCGCGGTGTTCGAGAGCAAGTTTCACCGTTGAACGATTGGCGCGTTCAAGCCACACAGGTGCTTCGAGGGGTGATAGATCCGCAAGAACTCGAATGGGCAAACAATATTGCCTTGTCTGATGCTGTATTCGCAGGGCGTGGCTTGCAGGTACTGAAGAATATTTTACACAGGTAACTGATCTTCCGGGGCTTCCCATCGGCGTTAACAAGTTAGTTCAGGTCTGCCACGGTCAGGCGTGCGATTGCCAACTATGCCTCATCGACTGTTTCGCAGCTCCTTTCCTGTTTGGGCACTGGAAGCGTTTCGCCAATTCAATCTGTGCTCTCCTTGCTCAGTGAGCTTCTTGTCGGTTCCGCTGAAGAGGTGACACCCGTGGTTCGCGGAACCACCTATCGGGCCATTTTAGTCATCGTCAAACATCATGCTGTCTACTTGCTCGCCAATGATTCCGCCCTTGTTCTCGAATTGGTTCAGCGTGGGGTATCCGACAAGGATAGATCCTCGAGGCTGTTGGCGGGGTACGTACTTGTCGAATTCTGATAGCAGGTGTACTTATCGGTGTCCAGTCAAGCGCTCGCCCATTTTGTCAAAGTATGCGCAAATGACCAGGGAGGTTGGATGCAAATAGAGGGCTTATTTTTCCATCTCGTTCATTTCCTTCGTATGGGGGTTAGAGGTGCGATCAAAGAGACGACGTTGATCACGCTTGGGTTGATCGGAACGTGCGTCGTATTAAAAATATTTCACGGTTGGAGCTGACGTTTCTCAGCGATGCTCATCCGCAAGTTCTTGAAGAAGTCGTTTTTCATCTCGTTTCACAACTTGGTGAACGCAACCCGGTGTTGAAGAGTATTGTGTGGGGACAGGTAAGCATTTTTTGAAAACAACGGGGCCCGAGTTAAATGGATATTATCAGCTAACTGAGCTGTCGAAACGGCACAAGAAACAGCCACAGGGATTTTTATCCCCCTTTCTTCCGCGGCTCGCGCCCTTTGTCATCGCTCGCAAGTGCACCAACCCAGAGTTATTTGCCGAATTGTGTCAGTTTTTGGGCGTCTATCCAAACAGTTTATTATCCATTACGCGCCAGCATGCACTGCCTCACCTCTTTGCCGAGCGCGAGATTAAAGTACTCGAGGAAATCGCGATCGAGTTGGGCAAGAAATTGTCGATCCTATTCCTGGGCGATGCTGCTGATATTCTCTCGCACGTGTTTCGACTTCAAGGGCCAGGACAGACGAACCAGGCGCTTGATTTTATTGTGAAGACGGTGAGGGCCGACGCCGACGAGGCGGACCGGCGCTCGATAGACATTAGGGGCATCGTCCACAGCAATCTGCTTGCGCTTTTGGCAGATTTGATAGTCGTTCTTGGGAACGAAAATCCCGACGACGCATCGTCGGTAGGCGTCCAACCTCGTTCCAAAGCTATCAAATTTTGATTCGTCTCTAGGCCGTCAGCGCGTTGAGAAAAGTCGGTCGCATCATGTCTTCTAATCCAGGAAATTCAGGCAATGGCAACGCGGACATGGTTCACTTGCTCAAGACCCACTTGCTGGGTATCGTGTCTTGCATGAGCGAAATGTTGCAAGACATACGGGGAAAGAAGCCGACGTCCACGAAGAGACAGATTATTCGAGCTTTCGGAGCGTTAATCGTCCAGATTCGCGACGCGTTAATAAGTGTTGCTCCTCAGGTAATTTGATTTTAAATGTTCCGTTCAGTCACGGTTTTACTCGTCATTTGTAGGTCATGGCTACGCTCCAGACCATGTCTTTAATCCCGGAGCTGACGGATGTCACGATGTCAACGTGGCTTGTATTTCTCAAAAATCTCACCCCTCAGGACGTCGGGCCACATATAGTGGCAACCAGCGCGACCATCGCATCACTATGGCCTTCGTTGTCACCAATTTCCCGGGAAATCGCGAAAGAATGTTTTAGGTTCATCGTGTTCGACATTGGTGACTTGTCTGGGGGGCATTTGGATGAAGTAGTCGACCTGAGGAGCATCCCGGAGCTGGCGGACATTCACCAAGAACTCAGGCGTCGTAGAGCTTCCTGGGATCCGCGTGAGAAGCTACAAAAGATCCTCGCGCAACTGAACAGCGACAATTATGCGATCACCTTGCATTTCCTGGGAGAGCTGAAAACATTGATGACCGTAGACCACCCCGACTTTGTTCGCGAGCTGGCGTCTGGCGATGCCTTTGATTCTTTGGTCGGGAAGATACAGTCCTCGCTCTTCTACATTGCATCTCGTGATGGGGATAGCATTGAGGGGTTGCGACTATTGGCGTTCGAATGTATGGGGATCCTGGGCGCTGCCGATCCAGACCGTTGCGAGATTCGTTCAAATGATCCTCGTATGGTCGTGCGGAGTAACTTTACAGATGAGGCCGAGGCTGTTTTGTTTGCGATGCATCTCATCAAGGATGTTCTTGTCGGTACTTTTCGTTCCACGAGCGACATCAAATACCAAGGTCGCCTTTCATACAGCATCCAAGAATTGCTGCGGTTCTGTGGTTTCACCTCGGCTCTCGTGGCACCGAAGAGTGGGGTACCTGTTCCTGTCAAGGTACGCAGCCGGTGGAACAGCCTTCCGAAACACATTCTCGAGACGATCACGCCCATGTTGGAGGGACGGTTTCAAAATATCGAAAAACCGCTTGATCCACCCGAGCGTCCGATTTATCCACGAAAAGCCACGTACCGAGAATGGCTTCAACTATGGACAACACACCTCATTTCGAGAGCGTCTGGGGAGACTGCCCGGAGGGTTTTCAGTGTATTGCGCCCAGCTCTGAGGAATAAAGACGTTGGAGTGGCACTTCACTTGTTGCCTCACCTTGTCCTGAACATTCTGTTATCCGGAAAAGAGGGGGACATTCAAGACATACGGGAGGAATTACTGGCCGTGCTTGAAGACCAAGTTGACGAGCGCAGCCCATCTAGTGTTGATAAGAAGTTTCTCAGTGCCCAGGTTGGATTCCGGCCGTTCCACGGGTGCTCAAACGCTGACATGTCGATCAGGTCGTCTTCACGCTTCTCGATCATGTCAACAAATATGTGCGCATCCTACGCCAGGATATCAGCTCCAAGAAAGGGGACAACAACAAGCGCTCAAGAGGACAAGCTGCAGCGTCGCAGAGCGAGGATCAGCTTGTTCAGATCGACTCTATGCTTTCCAGCATTAATCACGACTTGATGGCTAAAGCCGCCCTTAAATGTAGGGCTTACGCGAGGTCCATGATGAATTTCGAACGACAAATCGTGGCGCTTGGAGAACGGGAAACGCCGGCATCGACAAAAGAACTCGCTCCTCACTACGAACGGCTACATGAAATATATGCTCATCTCGACGAACCCGATGGGATGGAGGGAATATCTATGCTCATCCTCTCCCCATCTTTGGAACACAAGATCCGACAACACGAAAGTACAGGACAGTGGACAGCTGCTCAAAGCTGTTGGGAAGTTGGTCTCCAACGATCTCCCGACAATCTCGAATTTCATTTGGGCCTCTTGCGTTGTCTGAGAAATCTTGGTCATTATGGTTCGTGTTCCTCATTTCCTCATTTCCGTTTATTGAGCATGGATGGACTCTTCCAGACACTTTGAGAACACACGTACGAGGTGTACTTGTTCGAAATCCAGACTGGGAGTCCGCGCTAGCAGGCTTTCAGGCAGAAAGTGCCTGGATGATGGGTGCTTGGGATGATCTTCAGCAAATCACCGCTAATAATGAACTGACGTCATCATATATTATGAAGGCTCGCGTACTCCTCGCCATGCGAAAGGGTAATCCCATCGATATCACATCTGCATTATCCAATGCACGCGCGGTCCTGGGTGCGCCGATCGCCGCAGCCGGTGTCAGAGGGTATCGTCAATCCTACGACGCATTGTTAGACCTACATATGATGCACGAGATGGAGCTCATTTATGATGCCATCTTTACAACCGCGCCACGTTCACAAGGTCAACGAGAGGCGATGAAATTGCTCCGCACTTCTCTTGCTGCTCGATTTGATGCCACTCTTCCAAATTTCCGCGTACGACAGGCGGTTTTGAGCATGCGGCGTACCGTATTCGCACTGAGGTCAGGAGCAAGTCACGTTTTCAAACAGCTCTCCGAGTCTGACAGTCATTGATAGTCCCAATACCACCACTATGATAACCAAAGAGATTGGTCAGTCATGGATTGCGAGCGCCAAGATTGCGCGTAAAGCGAAGCAATGGCAGACTGCTTACTCTGCCACGCTGCAAGCACAACAAAGCAATGCCAGGTTCTACTTTATGGAGAGCGCGAAGCTCGTCAAGGCAGCGGGAGAACCACTCCACGCGTTGCAGGAACTCGAGAATTCAATGCGTCTCAGCGGTTTGCTGGAAGATCCGGACGTGATCGACTTGACCCCCGATGATAATGCCGAATTGGAACGTATGAGAGGCAAGGCGAGCATACATATTTCGTTGGGAAAATAATTACTGATTCTGTTCGTAGGCTCATATCTTGCGAGCACGCTGGATGAATGAGTCGGGTCGATACGAGCTTTCACAGCTCTTGAAAGCATTCCAGACCGCTGGAAACGAGGGTGCAATGATGGAGAGTGCACTATACCATCTTGGGAGATTCCATGACCAATGCTATAAGCAACTCTCTTCACCGGATGACGAACGGTATTCCAATTTCTCTTTATCCGAGTGTGAAATTGAATGTCGGGCACAGGGGTATTCGAATGCATGCGCATATAGTCAGGAACTATGCCAGGGCTGTGGGCTTGGGCTCGAAATACGTGTATCAAACGATACCACGCATGCTCACGCTTTGGATGGATCATGGGGAGAACCCAAAGACGGCTGCGCATCCCATTTTCTCGAAGATTCATACCGCTATATGTCAGGCGGTGGATAGCGTTCCAGCATACAAGGTATGTTTTGCTTGATAGCCAACATGTACTTCGCCACAGCTGAGCCTCGTGGCAGTGGTTCACAGCATTTCCTCAAATCGTGTCTAGGGTGGGGCATAACAACCAAAAAGTGTATCAAATTTTGTCAAAGATTATCAGTAATGTCATCCGTGAATATCCACACCAGGCGTTGTGGCTTTTCGCGTCCGTCGTCAAGTCTACCAAGCCCAACCGGGAGTTGCGTGGGCGAGCGATACTGGACGCGCTCCGCGTACGTTTTTTTCTTCCGTCATTGATTGCCTGTTGTCACGAACACAACAGAATGATCCCACAAATGCAAACACGGACCTCCCGATGCTCATTACACAATTGCACGCGATGACAGAGGAATTGCTCAAGTTGTGCAATCACCCCATCGACGACGACCGAAAATCGTTGAGCATGAAACGCGAATTTCCAAAGCTGGGGTCGCTGGGCAAATCGAGACTACTCATTCCGCTCCAAGAGTCGCTCACGGCCAATTTACCGCCTGCGTCCTCGACGACGGAGAATTCGACACACGTTCCGTTTCCAAGTGCTGCACCCACGTTTGAGGGTAAGGCGAACCAGTTTCATCTGGAAAAAAAACGGAGCGTACTGACAATGTCACGGTTGTATAGAGTTTTCGGACGAGATCGAAATTATGCGTTCACTCGCGAAACCGCGCAAGATTACGATTCGCGGATCAAACGGACAGACGTACATGTTTCTCGGCAAACCCAAGGACGATCTTCGAAAGGATGCGCGGTTGATGGATTTTAACGCTATCATTAACAAACTGCTCAAGGCGAACTCGGAGTCTCGGCGGAGGCAGCTTCGCGAGTATTCCTCCGATTACCTTCCTTTCTGAATTTGACTTTTTTTTGGTAGATATCCGTACGTACGGTGTGGTGACGCTCAACGAAGAATGCGGGTTTATACAATGGGTCCCAAATACCATTCCGATTCGTCCCGTATTGATGCGGTATTACGAAGCAAGACGGATCAAGAGCTGGGTGAGTCTCTTTTTCCTTTTTTTTTATATTGGGATGTGAATTTTTCATTTTTCAAAAGTCTTCGGAAATGAGCGATGTGTTTAGAAAGATCAAAGAAGGGTCAGACAAAGACTCCGCGGATTTGTTTGCGAACAAGATTTTACCCATGTACGTTTGTTGGTTTTCTCGAACTCATTTCGGAACGCACTGAATCCTGCTAGATTCCCTCCCGTTTTTCATGAATGGTTCGTGGAGACGTTCCCTGAGCCGTCGGCGTGGCTTTCGAGTCGGTTGACGTATGGGCGAACGGCGGCGGTCATGTCCATGGTTGGATTCATCCTAGGGTAAGCCTCATCTCGGCCATATATGACCTTTTTTTTTCCAACGAGACTCTAGACTGGGTGACCGACACTGCGAAAACATTCTCCTGGATACGAACTCGGGTGACGTAGTGCACGTCGATTTCAACTGTCTATTCGAAAAGGTGCGCGTTGTAGTTTTTATGCCATGTCTACATCGCAACGACTGATACACCGTCTCAAGGGCAAAACGTTGGAAGTCCCTGAACGTGTCCCGTTTCGTTTGACGCAAAACTTGATTGATGGATTGGGCGTGACGGGCGTGGAGGGCGTATTTCGTATCGCGTGCGAGATCACGATGGAGTTGTTGAGGGATAACAAGGACTCGTTGATGAGCGTTCTCGACGCATTCATTCATGATCCGCTCGTCGAATGGGAAGACGAGAAACGAAAAATGGTGCCGTCGTTTTTGATTCCTTTTTTTTTTCACGTTGGAAACGAACGCGACGTCTTGTTTAGGATCGGGAACGACGCAATGCAGTGAAGTCCTCGACGAATTTACATCATCTGGCCAAGAATGCACTTCGACCGATCGAACAGAAACTCAGAGGGGTGTATTCACCGTCCAACATCAAATCCCGGAATCAAAGCGGGAGCGGAGGGTCAGGGAATGAGGAGCGCGAGATTTCGACGAGTAATTTAGTGGCGATGTTGATTCAGGAGGCCACCGACGATGTGAATTTGGTATGTTTCCCTTTCTTGTTGTGCATGCGTCGTCATTTATGGTGGTATGGCAGGCCAAGATGTATCCTGGATGGGCTGCGTGGCATTGAAGATATATATATGATGCGATGGTCATTTAGCACGTTGTCGATGTCATCCCACGAGTCCGACAGCTCGGGGGTGTAACAATACTGTATGAAGGAAAACGAGACATGCCTACTCATTTGATACTTTCTCACTAGCTGACTACAAGGGAACATCCTACAAATTTGAGGACGTGGATAGCCGAAATTTGAAAAAGGGACGTACGCCGTGGCCACTAGTGCCATGGAACAACCAAGTATTCAAAGAGACCCATATGAATGAACGGTATCCAACGTTTAAACGACACCTGGCTCTCTCTCAGTCGCCCGACAGCACCATGCAACGCTCTCGTGCAGCCTCCCGATAATCTGGAGTTGAAGTATCGTTCCGATGCAACAGTTATTCGTAAACGTTCTTTGCCACATCGTACCAACAACCCCTGCAAACAACATCCCCGCTGCAATATGGATGGCCTCATCGGAGAGAACCTCGTCCGTGTCCTAAGGCAGCAGACAGTTCACAAACTCTACGGGCGTGATCCGGATGAGTAGACGCCAATTCATCATACGAGCTGCGAAAGTTGAAGCAGCTGCTCCCCAAACGACCGAACGTCCCAGTTCAAGCCGCTCGACAGCTGTTTCTGGACATCCAGAGTCCAAAGCTGCCGCCGGGGCATCGCAGACCACGTTGGCAGCGTGAACGAGCTCAGTGCTCCACGACACCGATGTGCAAGCGAAAGACCAACCCATGCGAGTTGAGGGAGGAGATGAATGGCTATACATGAAGAAGTGACCGTGACGCAGAAGACGAGCACAGCAAATCCATTGCCGTGATGCACGGAAACGAAAAGTAACAGGAACCTACAGGGGGACAAGCAGCAAGGGACATGATGATGGGATTACTCGCTCGAAGGGAATTGATCTCCCCGAGGCGGGGGAAATGACTCGGGAAAAAATTCCCAAGGTTCTCTAGCATCAAAGGCTTGCCAAGGTTGCCATAGGTCGTAAGGTAGGTTGACAGCGTCCTGTTGTTGTTCAAATACCCAGGCTTGGAAGGGTGCGTCCTGTTGCCTCGAAATTGCTTCCTCCAGGTCACTGATCTCCTCGAAGCAATTGAAACGGGTCAGAAGGGAGCGGCCAAGGTTGCTTAGACACGAAGCTTTGGAAGGGTGACTATTGGGGGTAAGATCGATAGCATCTTGTTCTCTCGAAATCGCTCCCTACAGGTCATTGATCTCCCTGGGGCACTCGAAACGAGTGAAAGGAAAGATGTCAAGATTGTCTAAACGCCCAGGCTTGTCAGGGTGACCAAGGTTGACAGCGAACTGCTTGTTCCAGGTCACCGATCTCCCCGAGGCCCTGGAAACGGGCGAAGGAGGAGTTCCCAAGGCTACCTAGATACCCAGCCATAAAAGGATGGTTGTTGGAGGTCGACAGCGCCCTGTTCCATCATAATTGCTTCCTCCAGGTCACCTAGCTAAAGGAGATGTCAAGGTTAGGGCGCTTATGTAAAACGTACTATCTGCTAGTGGGTGTCAGCGCTTCAGCTCCAAGTGTCTATAATTCGTCTGGTTCACGACTCACGAGACTACTTGAAAGTATTCACTAAGCCCCATCGGTTGACTTTCGAGCGGGTTGACGCAACGACAGCCATGTCTGTGATTAGATTTACTCTCGGTTATTGCCATGAATAGTAAACCGGGTTGGCCTCTTTTCGGCCACATTTGACTAGAGCGTTCTCCACAGGTTCAATCTTCATCCACATGGGAACACGATTGAAACGAAAAAAAAGGTGCCGTAGTGAGACAGCCTCTTTCTTGTTAGGGCATTGGACGACGTTTTACAAGCTTAGGACAGGGGGCGACCCAATACAAGTTCACAGTGGGATGGAAGCGACGAGTCAAGGAATGGAAATAGCGCGAGATTTCGACAACGTCAATCCGATGTGTTTATCCTCATCGTGTATGTGCCCTTTATATGGTGGTATGGCCTGTGGAACGAAGATGTATCCCGGATGCGCTGAATATGCAGCCCTGTCTTGACCACAACGTGTGGGGTTGAATCAATCCAGCCACGCTCAGAGCGAACGACCAGTCACGCAGGAGCCCAAGGCATTACGACGTCGCCAAGACGAGGCAATGAGTGTATGAATTCAAGGAGAGCGAAAACAAGTTCTATTTAATTCTTTTTCATTGGCTTGTCCTTCAACGCAACATTCTCGTCAACGATCCATGGATGGGTGAACACAAAGGGAACGTACAAAGACGAGCGCGTAGATGCCATAAGCAGTACCGACCATCCCAACCGCATAGAGCGAAAAGTAGGCACCTGTCATGAACGTGAACGAGCTGCTACTTGGACAACGTTCATAGCAACATACCCAGGTAGAGCTTTGCCCTTGGTGGCCGCATGTAAATGGGCGAGTGGGAAGACTACAAAGGAGATGGGTGAGTTGGGAGTCCAACGTGTAAACCGAGACCGTTTACCTGGAACGCCTTTTGCTGGTCGAGCACCGTATTGGGGCCTGTCATTTGTCGTCATTCGGTAGGACAATGGGCTGGTAGATGACACGTACGGTTGACGAGGGAGTCGAGAAACATGATTGGTGTGGTCGTACTAGGGAGGGAAGAGTAGAAGTCGGAGTCTGAACGAGATGCCGAACGTGCCCGAACGCCATGGCAGACCGCGTTCGCGTTCGTGTAAGTCCCTCTCTCCACCTTCCACATCCCCCGAATGACCCTCGTCGATAGGGCGTGACGATTCATAGACCAGTTGTATATGGGAACACGGCGACGGTGTTGACCCCAGCCGAAAAAGAGCTCGTGCCAGAGGGCCACACCCATCGATGGACGGTGGCCGTCCGAGGCGCTGCGAGCGCGCAGGACTCGGATATCGTCGGCGGCGCAGACGATCTGGGATACTTTATCAAACGGGTGACGTTCAAGCTTCACGAAACCTATCCCAACCCGTCTCGAAGTCAGTCCTCTCTTCCCCCCTCTGTTTTACATCATGGCCTGACGAGGATAGATGTTGATAAACCACCGTTTGAGATCTCGGAAACAGGGTACGTCTTATTCTCTCTCTACTTGATACACCAACCGACCTCCAACCACACAGTTGGGGTGAATTCGAAATCCAAATCCGCATCAACTTTGTAGCCGAGTCGGGCGAAAAAGCGATCACGCTCTATCATCATCTCAAGCTCCACCCTTGGGCCGTCACCTTTCCCATCCCAGGCTCGACTGAACCCGATATTCCCTCGCCTGAGAATGCCGCCAAGCTCGGCCCCGTGCATTCGTGGCAGTATGACGAGATCGTGTTTTCAGACCCGTTTCAACCGCTTTTGGCGTTGTTGACGGCGCATCCACCGACGCCGCTTCCAAAGAGCAGCAAGAAACCGATTCCGTTTCATACGTCAAATCCGGCATCGTTGCAGGAAACAAGGCGGTTGGGTGTACCCGAGTTCACGAGTGACATGGAAAAGGAAGAGGCGGAGCGGTTGGAGGAGGCGCGTGGAAAGATTTCAAAGGAGCAGGAAAAGTGGAAGAATATTTTGGCTGAACGAGAAAAGGAGCTGGAGAGGTTGCAAAAATTGGTGGCGTCGCGGGAGTGAGCTGCGTGTCATAGCCACCGAGTACATCTCATTTTTGAACCATGTCGTACATCTCTCGCAAACAAGTCGATAAATCCTACAGACCTCGTAGCTATGTAAGTCGTCCTCTTCTCAGCCTGACGTTGACTGTACACGACCTCAAGGTCATGTCCCCGGGTCTTCTCCGTGCCCGTGCTCCTTTTCGCCTCCAAAACGCCATCACCGGAGTCGTCCTCGCAGGCTTCGTTACCGCCGTGTGGGCATACTCTATTCGCGCCGTAAAACAAGACGATTTCTCGGACGTGGACGACGAAGCGCGGGAGTTGATGAAAACGAGACAAACCAAAGAAGTAGAGGACGTCCTTGGGCGTGTCGCGGTGCCCGTGGAATCGATTGGCGTAGATCCTCGACCTCGGCCTCAACCCCGGGGGTTACTCGTACTCTGGCTCGATCGTGCGTTTCCGAGTTTATTGGACCCAACGACGAAAACGCTCGTATGGGGTGCACCTCCGGTAGATGACATTGGACGGATGTGGACCAAGGATCGTTAGCCAGACTTGTTGACATGGAAAAAAAAATCTATTTAGAAAGCGTCCAGGTATTCAAGACGTCGCATGTCTTATTATCCATACTGCCTATTATCCATAACACAGCCCATGCACACCGACAGGTATCGCGCGCATCAACGATGGGTGCGTGCACTCGTTCATACGTCAATACCCACGCGAACGAGCCCCGCTTCGTTGCGGGTAGCTTTCTTACTGCTACCCTTTCCGCGACAATACACCTCGCCATCTACTTCAGCCCAGAATAGGGATGGTGATCGCAGTCGTACATATTCAAAGTCGAGCTTTGCTTTCTTGAAGCTGCTGTTGAACAGTATCAGATGATGGCCCGTTGGTCGCATGTAGGTGGTGACAATGTCCGTCGCGATGGGTGGTAGTACCTTGTCTGGACCCTTCCCGGGGATGCGGGAGTCGACGAGGCCGACTCGGAATCGGACGAGTCCGCCGAGGAGACGTTCGGTCTTGGCGACAAGTGCGGGTGATTCGGAAGCAAAGCCGTGTTGAGTGCAAAGGCGAATGTAAGCTTCGTTGGTGCAGCGGCTCGGTAGGCGACCTCTCTCAGTAGCGTGCATAACCTTCCATACACGTTTTACTGGTGGGAGCTGTGCCGGGGAAGATGGTGTCGAAAACAAGAACGAGATCTGATGCCCAGGTTGCCAGTGGAGGACCTATCGACGAAGCCACTCGCTCGACCTGATAAAGAGACGGTGAAAGGAATAAACTCATAGATGAGGGATTCAGGAACGTTGGAGACTGGCGGTGCAGTATGACCAGGAGCGGGGAGGGAGATGTGGGAGGACGAGCGGGGCGATGCTAGTGGGCAGACAAGGAGAGCAAGACAGGCTCATGCTGATGGTCGTATTGTCGGTCTTGCATCTGGTCCGGATTATCTTGCGAAACTCGATCAAAATAATGTCGCGTTTGCATTTCCCTTCATCACAAAGTAGTTCTTGTCATATTCTGTGTCATCTCTCCCGGATACAACTGGTTTCCCTCGGACTCCCGTTCATGGCACCATGTACCTCTGCCTCCTCCCGATGTCCGTGAAGCAACGGTTCGAGCTCGTCATTCCTCGAAACCTCCTGCCCGTGATCGTCCTCAAACACTGCACACATCAGTATCGGTGATCAATTTTGAGCATCCCATGGACACATACAAAATGTAAGCTCCTCGAGCGTCCTCCCCGACGTCTCCGGATACATGAGATAGATGAACACGACCTGAAAGGCATTCCCCACGCAGAAACTATTCATTGTTTTCAACAATGCCCGGTTTCAGTCAAGAGGAGAAGCTCAAGCTCACATGATATAGTATTTCCAACCTATCTGAATCAGAGCCACGAACCAGACTCACGCATGGAATAAACAACGCACCTGCAGCGTCGATTCCAATGGGGTCCACAAATTGGCTAACGAACCCCGCGCTGCGACTCCACCACGTATAGATGGACACGCCTCTGGCTCGAACATGGAAAGGGAAGATCTCGACCAAATAAGCTGTCCGTTGTTATGTCAGAAAGGGGTTCAGAATTGCGAGGATGCTTCAAGCTCAAGCTCACTGTATGCCAGGGAATTGACCCCTACATTATAAGCAAGACTAAACAAAAAGATAAGGCTACAGAAAGCACTGTAAGAATGAACATTCGATGAATACTAGCAGCTTACGCTAGCACTGCCCGAGAGGAAGCCAAGCTGTGAGTCAGCGTATACTCTGCACTAGCTGTAGTCCAAGCAACAAGGACAACGAAGAGGGAGATTGCAGATACCTGAGGAGGACTTAGCATGGTGCCAGACTCGGAGGCATGGCATTTGGGAGTATCACTACATACCAAAAATATTCTCCGTCGTGGGTATCTAGGCACAATTAACGCGAACAGTACATTGCTAAAGAGGTCCCAGCCAGTCTTGACGAAGTTGATAATGTTCTTCATCCGGTTATCGTGGATCCCAATGCCGTCTAAGAGAGGAGAGAGGAAGGATCTGTGAACATGGTAAGCGAACGATCGAATACGAAAAGGAAGCGTTGCTCACGCGATCAATCCATTTCCGCCCCATTTAATGAACAGAGCAAGCGAGGATGCTATAACGACCCGGCGTCGCATCCCTGTCGTGGACAACACGTCCTTCCAGCTCATCTGTGCATTCTTGAATTCTTCGCTGAGCGTCTGCTCTATCTGTGAATATTCCGCCTTGACGAACTCCGAGTTTTCGTCGCCCTCTGCATGGTATTTTACCAACATAGCGTATGCATCGTCCCCTTTGCCCTTTGAGATCAACCAACGAGGAGATTCGGGGAGGAACCAGATGAAGGAGAGTTGAAATAGACTAGGAACTGCTTGGCAGAATGATGGGATTCTCCACCCCCAGTTGTTAGGTATCGAGAATGTGACAAGGGTCACTGCAGCCGCACTCACAGTCCCTAGGTGTGAATCAACTATCCATCCCATAGTGGATGACGATCTCGACTTACCGACCTTGAAAACGGCAGCATAAATCGCACCCATGACTGCACGCTCCTTGGGATGTGCCAGCTCTTTCAGTAGTTCCCCAATGAACAAGTTACAAGTCAAAGGAACTGCAACGCACCTCCCACCAAAGAGGCGGCGGCTACCGTGGCGAAGACATTACCGAATCCCAACAGAAAACGAGCGAGGACGAACATCACAACTAAAAGTGCAAGATGAGTGGTGCCTGGGATTCCGAGGACGATTGGTAACTTACAATTCAACGCAGACCCTTGAAGAACAGCCCCAATCATCATCAAAATGCTTCCGATGACGATGGAATATCGCCTCCCGTATTTGTCGACAATGAAGGGTACAAACGGAACAGCACAAATTCCACCCAATGGATGCATGGCAGACATGAGACCCAACCAAACGGAGCGAGGATGATGATAGTCTGTCGACCGAGTCAGTCCCTTACGATATCAACTACGGGAGTGCTCAAGTACTCGCATTCAAGCCACGAGGGTACAGCTTGTAAGCCATTCAACACGGACGTATGGAAACTTTTGTACGTCAGCGACAAGTGGGTCATCGAAGACGTTAGATGTGAAACACTTGCCCAGAAGTCATATCCACCCCGATACAGGTGGGAAACATCAAGAGATACAAGAGTCGAAGGTTGGGTTTCTGATACCAGGGAACTTTGTCTTGTTGAGCAAGCCGAGAGACGATCGCGTCGTTGCTTTCCAATCGAGAATAGCTTTCATGACCACCTCTCTGTGAGGTCATGACGATGCAGAGGGGATGGCGAGCTTAAAATCTGTTTGACGCTGCGGAAGCAGCGCAATTAGCGGGTCGATTCGTGAAACGTTGAACCCCTCAGTTCACTGGGCTTTCTCTTTGTCATTGCTTTTCCGAGTCTTTTGTCTGGTGGTAACCCTGTTCGTCTAAAAGAGGTTAGTTCAGCCCAGGCGGCTTTGCTGTCTTATCTTAATACAGATCGGAAGATTCCTAGAGACCTGCCATGAGTATAGATACGGTCACCGTGTCACCCATCAGTGAGGCGGTACTAAGCCTTCTCCTATGCTAAATCGATTTAGCAAAAGCTCCCGTTCAGAGCTGATAGCAGCCCGTGCGCTGCAACATCGCCCAACATCCGCACGGACAATTCCAAATAGCACAACACCCATACGCTCGCCCCGCTCCGACTCCGGGGTCGCTCACACCCTGGTTCGATTGTGGATTTCCCAGGGTGTTGGACCCAACGAGGAAAACGCCCGTATGGGGTGCACCTCCGGTAGGTGACCTCGGACGGATGTGGACCAAGGATCGTTAGCTGAACGACACATTGACACACAAACATATTTAGAAAGTGCCCAAGTATCCAGGACCTGCATGTTTACAATCCATACTGCATAACTGATGAAACAGAAAAAGAAGAGGGATATCTAAGCGACGATCGAAACATAACACGGCCCGTGCAATACTTCTGCACACCGACGCAGGAGAAGGATGGCGTTTTTCGAACCCCCCACCAGCGGAGGTCTGGAGACGTCATGCACAAGGCAGCTTTGAAACCATATCGCATCACACGCATACACGCTGGGTATGTGCAACAGCTCACCTTGACACTACAAACCCTGTTCATACGTCGATACCCATGCGAACGAGACCTTCTTTGGCTGCTTCGTTGCGGGCGGCTTTCTTCGTGCTTCCCCTTCCGCGACCATACACCTCGCCATTGACTTCGATGCGGACGGCCCAGATAGGGGTGGTCGTGGTCCCTTCATCGCAGTCGACATACATCCACTCGAAGTCGAGCCTCGCTTTCTGCAGTTGTTGGTTGAACAGGGCTAGATGACCCGTTGTGGTGGGGGTGCCAGTCGCATGCGGGTGGCGATGCGAGTGGCGATGGGTGGTACTTCTTTTGGACCCTTCTGATGCAGAAGTCGACGGGACCGACTCGGAACCGGACGAGTCTGCCGAGGAGACGCTCGGGCTTGGGGTAAGTGGGGGCGATACGGGTGATGGAGGGGGAAGACCATGTTGAGTGCGAACGCGAATGTAAGCGTCGTTGGTGTAGGGTTTGAAGAGTAGCTTGAGCCATTCTTCGACGGTTGAGAAACCCTGGTCGAGATAAAGCCCACCCACGTAAGACTAGTGACGTCAGCAAGGGTTTGAAGTGCAAGTGAAGAGAACTGACTTCAAAGACGTCGGCTGAGGAAAATTCGGACGTAAACAGGCGAGTGTGTGTGAAAAGAAGATGACGTGCCTTGGATGTTGGGACTTGTCCTCAGGGTAATCGCTTGCGCGGGATGAAGCCTGAGCTGTGCGGGCAACGCGTACCGGCGGGAAATAGCGGCTAGTGTGGGATTGCCAACGACAAGGGCACGAATTTTCTAAAAGTGGCGATAAATAGATATGACACGTTGGGAAAAAACAAAAACACAAGAGCGGACCGTGGAAGGACCGACATGCAGGGTGGGGTACATGTCGAAGAGGAAACGAGTGACAATAAGTCCCAAGACGGAGTCACCCAAGTGTTCGTATCTGT
Source organism: Aureoboletus auriporus (assembly GCA_038089615.1). Classification (NCBI taxonomy): domain Eukaryota; kingdom Fungi; phylum Basidiomycota; class Agaricomycetes; order Boletales; family Boletaceae; genus Aureoboletus; species Aureoboletus auriporus. The sequence continues at coordinate 53,045 of JBBPLF010000137.1, forward strand.
GCGTGTCATCGATAAGTGCGAGACAAGGGGGAAAACAACGTACTTTTCGTTATCGGGGCTTGGGTCGTCGGGATGGTCCTCAAAGACATGGTTTGGGCGGGCATAGAAGCTACGGTGGGTGAAGACCCTCGCGCGGATGTCGTCGTCGTGTATGGGAGGGAGAGACGGAAAGGGGTGATCGTCGGTAAAGGTTGGGCTGAGGAGGGGAGCCTGAGCGGTCAGTGGCATGATGTCTTGAAGGTGAGAACGAGAAAAGCGTCGAATGAGGGCAACAAGCATTCTGTCGCCGATTCGGAGTGTACTTAATACAAAAATCTACGCTAAGACTAGTCCGGATTAGCTTGCGAAATAAAGAAAGACCGAAATCAAGTCGCACCTTAGACTGTTGCATTTGCCTTCATCGCAAAGTAGTCCTTGTGCAGACCACACTCGGTCTTGCTTTCCTTGTCCGCCCATCGTCCCGCTCGTTCTCCCGCATCTCCCTCCCCGCTCTTGATCGTACTGTGCCAGTCTCCAACGCTCTTGTATCCTTCATCTAGTAGTTTGTTACGTGGCACGTCGTGCGTCTGTATGTATTCTTCCACCTGCGCCAGTTTCCACCCGAAGAGGGGATTCAGCTTGACCAGACCGACCTCATCGACCTCGAGCGGCTCGAGCGATGCACGATCAGCACCTTGCGACGCCCGTCGACCCGTAATCACGGCCCGCACATTTAATTCCTGATAAGCCCGCTGCGCAGGTTCGACCTGCATATACAGTCCATTACCATTCGCATGAGACTGATCTTGAAACCGACCTTGACCGCAAAATCATACGTGCCCTCGTCCCGCTCCCAGAACTGCTCTCCCCACTTGCGCTCGAAATCACCCACGGTCTCACATCCCTCGGGCTTGAACACATTCACCTTGAGCCCGTACCGCTTCTCCACCTCCTCCACGAGCGCATACGTCTCGGGAAAGTGATAGAGGGTGTCGATGAAGATGAGCGGTGGCTGAACAACGTCGATCTTTGAGAGCATATCGATGGCGACGAGCCCCGTGAGACCGAATGCAGTCGTTTGGTACAGCTGCGGGAGATGGTTGACTGCCCATGCGAGGATCTGCGGTGGGTCAAGCGTGCGGAGGTGGTCGTTGATCGCGGTGAGCTTGTCTGTAGAAAGTGGGAGCTCGAGCGGTGTAGATTCGGATGTCATCGTTGTAGTTTGTTCCACGATGGCGACCATGGAATACTACAAACCCCGTCCAGAACCACCACCACCCATACAACCATCCCAATCAGCACCCTCAAACTCTCTCCCTTCCACGCCCGTCGTACCCCCTGCAGCGTCTGCCGTTCCCATCGCCACCGCACTTCCGACTCAACCCGCCAAGCGCCTCGATGGACAACGAGACTACAAGTACACCCAAGAAATATCCCAAATGGTACGTGTCTCGTACCGTCCCAACAACATGCAACCCATCGTTTTCTAGATGTTCGTCTTTGGGGAGATTCAGGATCCAAATCACGAGACCGTCAATCTCGTCGAGGACATTGTTCGCAGTCAGCTCATTGAACTCGTCAGTCACTTCTTTCTTTTTTTTTCTTGTTCATTCACGTTTTTAAACAAGATCTTGCAAGCCCGCGCGCTCGCGAACCGTCGAGGAGCTCGGTACCTCACTGCTGAAGACCTCATCTTTCTCATCCGACACGACAGGGGGAAAGTCAACCGTCTACGTACATACCTCTCATGGAAGGACGTTCGCAAGCATGCCAAAGACGGCGGTGGCGACGGCGGTGGAGGCGTCGAAGTGGAAGCCCTCGAGGATGGTGCAGACGGTTCGTCCCTGCAAATCAAACATTTCATTTTTCCCTGACGCGCTGTAGACAAATTGGCATCCAAGGCGCAAAAGATCACCATCAAGCTCCCTTGGGAAATCTCCACCATTTACTCTGAAGTCCTTCGACAGTCAGGCCATCAATCCGACGACGAAGAGGACGAAGACGACATTGAAGCACACGAAGCCTCGATTCAGCGCTTGAAAGAAGCTGACGACGCAACCCGGCAGATGACCCGCGAAGAATACCAACATTATTCCGACTGTCGACAAGCCAGCTTTACTTATCGCAAAGGTATTTCCATCGTATTCTTCCAATCCCGGTTCCGCTAACCTCGTACTCAGCGAAAAGGTTTCGAGATTTCTTGAACCTTCCTGCGCATCTAGACTTGAAAGCTAACGATGACACGGTCGACATTGTTGGTTTCCTCGCATTCGAAATGGTTCGGTCTCTCACATTGGCAGGTCTCGACGTCAAGAAATCGCTCGAGGAGTCCTATCTGCGCGACGATTACACCCCCTCGTCTTCTACCCCTATTCTTGGAAAGCGGAAAGCGGGCGGTATGGGTATGGATGGGGGCAAACGTGCGCGAAGAGATGGTGGGGATAAAGAAGACGAAGACGCAGAAGATGCACCGTTACCAACAAGTTCATTGTTTCTCCCACCCCCCGAAGCACGGACAGCATTGCGACCTGAGCATATTCAAGATGCGTTTGCGCGCATGCAAGGCGATTGGGCACATCATCGGAGTGCTGGGATGAGGAATTGGAGAGGTGGGCTGGTTCGGACGCGGGTTAGTCTCATTTGACGAGGGAATCCATCTTTGTATTTCCCAACTGTCTATTATTCATGCTTGTAGTCACATATATCTCGTACTTTATGGTCATGTTGTCGTATAACGATCTTACTACAGTGGAGAGGACGCACATTCTGAGTTACGTCTCATGTTGACTCGGAGCGACACTGTCACTGATGACCATCCTCGACGCAGTTTTCAGACCGTAGGGGAGTCGCGATGAGTCGCTTTATTTCAAGCACGCTGTCATTGCATCATTCAGAAAATGCCAAGCAGCGAGTAATGTATCAACCCATTTTCGCACAAGTCAAAGCGTACACTGTGTTGTTACACCTACTGATTGTGCAAACGCGCTGACAAGCAAAGTTGATGCTACACCTTGACCACTTGCATACAGCAATAGAAACTGAATCGTGTTCGAGCTAGGGTGCACGTAAGGTTGAAGAGAGGCGAATAATCATAATTAACAGATGGGAACTTTACTCAGGAATGGAGGAGAGCGAGAGTAACAATTCCGAGGGCTAAGCTTACGTTTTCTTCACGAATCGATAGCGACGTGGAAGAGTGCCGCTGACACATCTCAGTACCCAAATATGGCAGGTCTGCAAGAATGCCGTGACCAGCACTGACTTACTACCGCACTACGATCCTAAAAAAGAGGCGGGCGCAAGGCCACCTGAAACGGCCTCTTTTGGCTATTGGAAGCTGATATCTGGTTGATATGGAACGATCAACCGGCCCTTCATCGACATCCACGTCACAAACGGTTGATAAGGGTCCTTTAACCCGAAACCAAGCTGTGGTTCGATATCACAACTTAAACCCTCAATACCATCGCGCAGCCTCAAGTAGAATCCACGGTTTCGCGCCCTCTCTGTATGGGTCATGACCTCGTGGAGCGGTGGCCATGGGAGCTATTCTCAGTTGGAGAGCAACGGCGCGATCGTCTCTCGGCTTGCTCAGCAAGATAAGGTTCCCTGGTATCAGAAACCCAACCTTCGACTCTTATATCTCTTGATGTTTCCCACCTGCATCGGAGTGAATGTATCTGTTGGGCAAGTGTTCTACATACAACATGTTTGATCACCCACTCATTTTTGACGTACCAAAGCTTTCATTCGTCTATGCTAAATGGCTTACAGGCTGTGCCCTCGTGGCTTGAATGTGAGCGCTCTTCCAGCTGATATCATAAGCCATTCACTAGGATGACAGATTATCATCACCCTCGCTCCGCTTGGTTGGGTCTCATGTCTGCTGTGTATCCACTGGGTTCCATCTTTGTCATTCCATTTGTACCCTTCATTGTCGACAAGTATGGGAGGCGATATTCCATCGTCATCGGAAGTATTTTGATGATAATCGGGGCCGTTTTACAAGGATCTGCATTAAATTGTAAGTGACCGATCGCCTTCGGAATTCCAGGACACTATTCATCTTACATTTTTAGTTTCGATGTTCGTCATTGCTCGCTTTTTCTTGGGATTCGGCAAGGTTTTCTCCATTGTAGCTGCCTCCTCTCTAATTGGAGGTGCGTTACGGTCTCTTTGACCTGTAGCTTGTTGATCAGGGAACTACTCAAAGAGCTGTCACATCCCAAGGAGCGTGCAATCATGGGTGCAATGTTAACTGCCATTTTCAAGCTCGGTAAGTCGAGATCGTCATCCGCTATGGGACAGATGTCATTTAATTCACTCCTAGGCACTGTGAGTGCGGCTGCAGTGACCCTTGCAACATTCTCGATACCTAACAACTGGGGGTGGAGAATCCCATCATTCTGCCAAGCAGTCCCTAGTCTACTTCAACTATTATTCATCTGGTTCCTCCCCGAATCTCCTCGTTGGCTGATCTCAAAGGGAAAAATGGAAGAAGCACACGCCATTTTAGTAAAATATCATGCGGAGGGCGACGAAAACTCGGAGTTCGTCAGGGCAGAGTATTCACAGATCGAGCAGACACTCAGTGAAGAGCTCAAGGATGCACAAATGAGTTGGAGCGAAGTACTATCGACGAAAGGGATGCGACGCCGGGCCATCATCGCATCCTCGCTTGGTCTGTTCGTCATGTGGTGCGGAAATGGACCAATTGCGTGAGCAACGCTTCATTTTTACTAGATCGTTCGCTTACCATTGACATGTTCACAGACACTTCCTCTCTTTCGTTTTGAACAGCATTGGGATCCGCGATAAGCGGATGCAGAACATCATCAACTTCGTCAGGACTGGCTGGGAACTCTTTTATATCACGTTGTCCTCGTTGATCGTGCCTAGATACCCACGACGGAGAATTTATTTGGTGTGTAGTGATATTCTCAAACGTTGTACTTCCGGGTCCGGGGCTACCGTACTAAGTCCTCCTCAGATGTCTGCAATCTCCCTCTTCGTTGTCATTGTTGCTTGGACTGCAGCTAGTGCACAATATACACTGACTCACAGCTTGGCTTCTTCTCAAGCAGTGCTAGTGTAAGCTGCTACCATTCATTGAATGCTAAGTTCTTACATCGTTTTCTGTAGCCTCATATTTTTGTTTAGTCTGGCTTACAATGTGGGGATGAATTCCCTGACATACAGTAAGTTTGAAGTATCCACGCAACTCTGAATCCCTTTCTGACACCACGGACAGCTTATTTGATCGAGATTTTCCCTTTCCATGTTCGAGCTAGAGGCGTGTCCATCTATACCTGGTGGAATCGCTTCGCGGGGGTCGTTAGCCAATTTATGGATCCTATTGGAATCGATGTTGCAGGTATGTTTTCTATTCCATGTGTACGATTCATGGCTCTGATCCAGATAGGTTGGAAATACTATATCATGTGGGCTTTGAGCTTCTCGTCTTGATCGAAACATGCGAGTGCTGAAAAAATGAATAGCTTCTGTGTGTGGAATGCCTTTCAGGTCGTGTTTATTTACTTCATGTACCCCGAGACGTCGGGACGAACGCTCGAGGAGCTTACCTTTTGTAAGTGTCTACGG
>JBBPLF010000138.1:0-39351 GCA_038089615.1 Aureoboletus auriporus
CGTCACAATGGCCTGTAGCCGTCGTACATATTTCACCAACACTTGCCTGCATTGACACATGCACAGCTTTCGGAGCCACCCCTTCAGCTGGGAGCTATGGTCACGTCGCCGATGCAGCTGCCGAAATTTTTAGATACCACGGCATCGGCCCCCTAGACAAATGGGTCAATGACCATATTTTCTTTCGCATTAAACGCATCCACCTAACCGAATACAACCGAGACCGCGTGACCCGACATACAGAATTCTTACAGACACCCCCAATAACCCTTGGCAGCCACATACGACTACAAGGCAAAACCCTCCCCGACGGATCCATCGAGGAATCTAACGATAGCTGTGCCCACCCAATCATTGACCACTCCAACGACTCATCCCACTCACCACACGACAAAACATTTATATACGCACTACCCGACATCGACCGCGTATCAGAAATCCTCAGCATACCATGGGAAACATCCAAAGATCAACCATTCGCCCACAAAACCAGCTACATCGGGTTTATATGGGACCTCCAATCCAGAACAGTCTCCCTCGCACCCAACAAAGCAAAGAAGTATACCCAATCCATCCAAGAATGGAACTCCCGCCACACTCACACCCTCGAGGATGTACAAAAGCTATATGGCAAGTTATTACATACTTCCTCCCTTATCCCAGCCGGACGTGCATACCTAACCGGCCTCGAGCGCATGCTCGCGGTATGCTCAAAAAAGCCATTCATGCCCCACCGGCCTGACAAATCAATCAAACACGACCTTGCCTGGTGGCTAGACACCATAAATTCAAACGCTGTGTCCCGTCCCCTCCTCTATCCTCCCCCATTCATTGACCCATCTGCCTTCTCAGATGCTAGCTCTTCCATCAGTATTGGCATCTCCATTGGCCCCCTCTGGCGCGCCTGGAGGCTCATCCCAGGATGGCAAACGAGACATGGCAAGCGCGACATCGCCTGGGCTGAAGCAATCGGATTTGAATTCCTCATTTACGCAATTGCTCGTACCCTCCCTAACCATCAATACATTACAGTGTACGGAGATAACACGAGCGTCATCGAAAGCTGGCGAGTTGGACGCCACAGGAACACTGAAATCAACAACATCTTCAAACGAATACACCGCACAATCGCAGACCCTTGCAGCCCCATCGATGGCATCATGGCAAAGTTCGTTCCTAGCGAGCACAACCCAGCCGACCCGCTCTCATGAGGAACCTACAAATCCCCACACCACGTCCTACCTCCTATCCCCATCCCTGAGCACCTTCAAAACCTCATTATCGACTACAACGCCCCCCTTTCACCCATCGAAATCCATGCCATCCGACATGGTCTTTACTCTCGACCCACCGCATCCATCATCGACCGCATGCTTCGGAACCAACAAATTGAAGAATGTATCGCAGCACTCAACCACCAACAAGACCAACTCATCACTTGCTCCCTCCTCGAATAGCGCACTCCCCATTTGCTTCAATGGACTGCTAGCCGATACCCATTCCCTCCCCCCCCAAAATGTACAAAAACTGCGTCCATACAAAGCAGACCTCACCCCTCGTACATCCCCCCTCCGCCCTCACTGTCTCGCCCGCCAACGACTTCTCCTCTGGCTCCCCAGCCACAACCCCCCTCGACGCACCAACCTTTCCGTCGACACTCCCCCACTAAATGATCTGGACCTCAACCACATCCTCAAAGTCATCAGAGCATCATGGGCGGACTCCACCAAGGAACTATATGGCACAGGCCTCCTTGTATTCCATGTATACTGCGACATACATAACATACCCAACTCCCAAAGGGCACCAACTTCCCCCACCTTACTCTCTGCCTTCCTATCCAGCTATGCCGGCTCAACTTCGGGCTCTACCATTTCAAACTATGGTGCCGCCATTCGCGCCTGGCATATCCTACACGGGCTCAAATGGACCATCAACGACATGGAATACCAGGCTATCCTCAGCGGCGCAAACAAAACAGCCCCCACCACTTCCAAGCGTCGCCAACGTGCACCCTTCTCAATCCCAATACTCGAGAAATTCCGGGTATCCATGGACCCCAATGACCCACGCGACGCAGCCATATTCGCATGCCTGGTATGCTCCTTCTTCTGCATAGCCCGCCTTGGAGAATTCACGGTACCATCCATCGGCTCATACCATCCCACAAGACATATCTCCCGCACCAATTTTTCCATCACATCGAATCATGAGGGCCTTCCAGTAATGTGCTTCGACCTTCCTTTCACCAAAACCTCCCAGAGTGGTGAGCAAACCCACTGCGCCCCACATGAGCCCGGATCCCTTACAGATCCAAAAGCAGCACTCGAATCGCACTTCCGCATCAACCCAGACACCCCCTCAGCACACCTTTTCTCATGGAAGCACCCATCGGGCATGCGCCCACTATCCAAAAAAGAAGTCACAAAGCGCATTGAATCGATAACCCGCTCAAGCCCGGAACTTCCCAACCTCAAAGGCCACAGTTTGCGCATCGGAGGCACCCTCCACTACCTCCTCATGGGTGTCCCATTCGACGTTGTCAAAACAATGGGCAGGTGGTCCAGCGATGCTTTCACCAGCTACTTACGCCACCACGCCCTCGTCCTCGCACCATTCCTGCAGAACCAACCTGACCTCCTACAAAACCTGAGGCACTACATCCTCCCACCGGTCAGGTAACCAAAGGTTAGCCCCAGCTCCTAGTCTCAGGGTTTCGAGCCCACACTGCAATGCGTCGCTCACTCCTAACCCACCAGGGTACACAGCGCGCTCTTTACGACTGGATCGGGCCCAGCTTTGGACCGGGAAAGCCTTCGGCTTTTCTCCCATCCGCCACAATTCCTTTCTCACTCCCGCCCTCATCTCGCGCTCATCTTCTCTTCAATCCGTTCAGATACGCAGCCGCAACGCATAGATATGGGGACATTGGAGAAGAGACCTCTGGATGACATAACTTTTTCACGTGGCCAATCCAGTAATGGCAGAATTGGAATCCTGGACCACAGGCTCTACGAAGAAAAAGTGCGTCGACCAAACTTGAAAGCCTACCCAGATGATCAGTGTCCTCCTTCGCTTGGACTGCTTCTTTGAACGCAGAGATTGATTTACGAAGATCATCCAAAACACATTGCTGGCGCTGGAAGCGTCGAAGGATGCAGCGACCAAGGGTGTCCTGCAGAATTTACTGCTCAGGAACACCATCTGGAACGAGTTTTACAACCTCCTTGAGCAGTAGGATGGGTTCATGCATCAAAAAGTGCATCTCCGAGGATGGCGAGCCTTCGATTCTGATCTCAACGGCCACTGGGGGTAAGTGATAACGATTTCTTAAGCATTGTGATCGACACGTAATGTCGTCCGAGTTACGGTGACTACGGTTCTTGAAACGCGCAAGGTACGAATTTCTGAGACCATCGAGCCTGTTGGGCATGTCAGATTCATCGTCTGACATATTCTCCACGGCATTCCTAAGCGCCACGAGGGCCGATCGATCTGTCGACATCGTATTTCTCGCAGAGGCACTCATAACGACTCCTATACGAGTTACCAGGATTATCATCCGCAGCAGCTTTTACTGCGGCTTCAAGTTGTGTAATCATTGCGCTAATGTTGGCGAGGGATTCTGCGGTGACATGGCCAACGAATGGAAACGGGACCCGAAATGATGGTTCCGCAACATCTATTTCGTCTTGGCAAGACAAATCCACTTCTGTCGCCTGGACTCTTGTCCACGTCTTCAAAAAAGAAGGTGCGTGTCTCCTGATAAATTGGCGACGACGATTGCTGGCCGGCTCTAGGTAAATGACAAGGGATTTTCGAAGTTGTGAGGACCGTTCCAGGTCAAAGCTACAACTTAACAGGGAAACTGATGCTGCGAAGGAGGGCGATGGGGTTATCAAACGAAATGCGGTGCATGCTCTTGTCGAACTGCGATGGAGAACTTGCAAGAAGACCCGAGGTTGCAGCCGTGGAAGCGAACCTCACCGCGTAGAGTCCATGCAAACAGGGTTTGATCATCATATAAGCACCAGTTGTACCCTCTTCGTTCTCCCCTTGCCCGTAAATCGTTGGCAAGTGGACGCCAAATAGGCCCATTAGTGAATATGCCATGACCACCACCCTAGTTATGTCCTTTTGCCCAGGACATCCTTTGGGCAACACTCGCGGCTTGGAAGTTATGGAACATGAAAGTAATGATCCGCTCGATACGTGACAAATGATCACGCGATCCCACGATCTTCCATGGAATTGATGGCCATTGTGAGTTCGGCACTGCCGCCCCTGTTTATGCAGCAAGTATCGATCCAGATGTAAACGAGACGATAATGCTTCGCTTGAGCACAAAGGCCTCCTAGCTCATCTGACCATCGACTGGACCATGAAGGACGGGGGGAATTTTCCATGTCCGCACATGTGAGTTCATCATTGCCCCCATCGATGGGATACTATCGCATAATGAGGAAGTGGAAGAGGGAACTCATGGAAGTTTTTTTTTGGGTATACATCCAAGAGGCGATCAATCCCCTAGTTTGAACACTTGAGGTCAGCAAAATCAATCGTATTTTTCTCGAATCATGCAAACCATTGACCCTCGGTAGGATTCAGATTTGGCAAAAACACTTTGAAGTTGCTTTAAAGCTGGTGAGGCGCGAGAAGTGGAACATAAAGACTGCCAGCATGCTCTCTCCACTGACTCGGAGGAAAGGGTCACTCAGCGCTCAGGTTGCGCTCATCATGTTAGATTAGTCCGACTTGCTGTACTGTGGGAATATGGTGGCGTCCCAGTGGCGTTAGCGAAAATTTTACCATCACGCTCATGTAGCACATATGAAAGTGCATGATGCTGAAACCATTACCCGCTTTCAAGTCGTCCTCATGCGATCGTGACCGCCGCGTGAGCCCTGGACTAAATTTCTGTTACTGAGCTCATCAAATATCACGGGATTGTCTACATACAGGCTAGTTTGCTGATTTACGGGCGCCAGGGCGGTATCCACGCTGCGGCAGCGAATTAGTGATTTAAGGGAACGAGGACATCGGGTATGTTCTGCCTTGTGCGTCTCATTAATATGGGCATGATTGAATGAGATATTAAAAGGGGTCATGTTGGTCTGCACCAGGCGAGGGCATTGCGCGTGAACTGGGCTGTCAATGTCTTCCCTCCTAGACCAGATGTGATGGTGAGTCTACATTGGTGGGAGAGCGGCTGCGAAGATGGTAGGCAGACTGTCTGAAAATTGAGTAGATGGTGGTCGATCGGTCACTGATGAGTCATGCAAAGTGTGGCCTGAGGTTTCAATCTGTCCTCAATAAGCTGGCAGGAAGCTGGTGAGTTGCCATCTAAAGTTCCCGTTTGGACTCAGTAATTATGATGCCACCCTTTGGTGCCTGCAATCACCGCGAATTTTTACGTGACAAGACTCTCCTGTTTGCATTAACGCGGGGACTACTTATGCATAGTATCTCCGCGGGTTTGCAAATCAAACGCTTGTAGTGCCACCGTGTTGTAACAATGCGCAGTTGCGGTCACACTCGGCAGAACGATATAGCAAAATAAGCTCTTTCATCATTCTATCTTGCAGCAGATAAGCAATCAAGCAACGAATCAACGCCGACATCAGTGGCGACGCCACCTAGCCCTTGCTTCAGACCAGCAACACTACCACACGGCCTACATTACTTAAACAAATTTTTGGAACCATTGTTATCATCCTGATTTCCACCCTCTCAGCCCTCCGCTATGTTCTCGGAGATGGTCTCCGAAAAGAACGATTTGGTGGAATCTTGCCAGAACTCTTCCGACCCGAAAGGCGAAGAGTTGACAACCTCTGGTCAGTCACGACGACTCCACAGACAGCTCAAGAATCGACATGTAGCTATGATCAGGTATATTCACAAACACTCCCTGTTCTGTTCTAATACTCGTGCAGTATCGGTGGTATCATTGGCACCGGCCTTTTCCTTGGAACGGCCACCTCCCTTAGAGAAGGTGGACCAGCTGGTCTTTTACTGGGCTATATAATCATGGGTACAATTGTCATCGCGGTCGCGGTAAGTCATTTGTTCCTCCTGGAAGCACTTCAGCTTATTATCCTTGCCAAGATATCCTTTGGCGAAATGGTTACATACTTGCCGATTCCGGGGGGTCATGTAAAACTTGCAGAACGGTTCGTGAATCCCGCGCTGTCCTTCGCGATGGGTTGGAATTATTGGTACAGTTGGACGATCACCGGTATATTTTAAATATCTTCGCTCTTTCCTGGTCTCTGTCTGATTTCCTTTCTCAGCACCTGGTAGATATTTATTTCTCATTGCTATGCAATTTCATATTGATGTGTTACAGCCGAGTTATCTGCTGCTGCTATCTTGATAGATTACTGGCACCCGAATGTCAATAACGCGGTCTGGGTGCTGATGTGTATGATCGTTGCTATCACTATCAATATGTTGGGTGCCAGAGCTTATGGTGAAGCCGAATTTTATTTCGCGTGGGTAAATCAACTAGTCTTCTTTTCCCCTTACGAATGCACCTTTTAGTTCTATCAAGGTACTCACAATAGTCGGTCTCATTATATTGGGCATTATTCTTGACCTTGGAGGCGGTCCCAACCATGATGTTATCGGTTTCCGCTATTGGAGGCACCCAGGTTCTTTTGTTCAATATCAAGGGATTTCTGGTGCAAAAGGCAGGTTCCTCGGATGGTGGGCCGTCTTCAACAATGCTGCCTACTCTTTCGCTGGTACTGAAATCATTGCTGTAAGTTGAATTCTTCAACTTCGTTCCACAATTTACATTAAGAGTTCTTTCCTAGATTGCGGCTGGTGAGATGAAGAACCCCCGTCGCAATGTTCCCAAAGCAATTCGACGTGTATATATCCGTGTTCTCCTGTTTTACATTCTTGGTGTTTTCGTGATTGGTTTGCTCGTTCCTTATACCGACCCACGATTACAACTTGCAAGTGGGACTGCAGCCTCTCCGTTCGTCATTGCAATCGAAAATGCAGGGATTCATTCTCTGCCTTCGGTGAGTAATCGTGCACTTAAATCGCCAGCAGGTGTTCATTACAAGACAGGTCATCAATGCCTGTTTGTTGACATCAGCATGGTCAGCCGCATCCAGCGACCTTTACACGTCCTCGCGTGCTCTCTGTGCGTTCACCACTAGTCCCCGACTAGAATCGTTGATGACCGTGTAAATAATTAGATGCTTTGGCTGTCTCTGGCAATGCACCGAAGATGTTCGCGAGGACGTCGAAGTCAGGACTCCCCTATCTTTCTGTTATCATCTGTGCATCGTTCACTGTCCTTGCATTCATGAGTCTATCCAATGGTGCTGGTGTGGTGTTTGGTTGGTTTGTAAACATGATAGCCGTTGCCGGTCTCATGACCTGGTTTGGTATATGTTTCACCTACATTCGGTTCCATAAGGGTTTGAAGGCACAAGGGATCGACCGTACGACCCTTCCGTACTACACTCGCGTCCAACCATATGCCGCGTGGTACGGGCTTGTTGCGAACTTCACGATTTGTTTGGTATGTTTCGCATATTGTTTATCGTTGTCAGATGTTCATTTAGTCCAAGTTCAATGGGTGGAGCGTCTTTCTCAAGGGCAACTGGAACACTGCGACCTTCATCACAAGTTATTTCCCATTTGTTTTATTCCCTGTCCTATACATCGGAGCCAGGATATACTACCGCACCCCACTCGTCAAACCAGAGGATATGGATTTCGTGACGGACATCGCCGAGATCGAAGCGGATGAAACCCCTGATATTCCACCGAAAAACAAAATGGAGGCTATCTGGATGTGGTTGGTGAGTTGATTGAGGCTTGTCGCTTACTACGTCAATCTGAAATCCTTTGACGAAGATGTGAAGTGTACTGAAAAGCAGTATGTTTATGAACTGCTTGCTGACATTCATTCATTTGGTCAATCGGCTGCCCTCGGTATCACACATACACATCAATGTTGTTCCCCTGATACATGCAATGAAATCTTCTTGATCCGATGTTTTGGTAATGAAGATCGGCAGCGAGAGAGCTGCATTGAGTGAAACACAACATCAGACCAGGGTAATTGTTTGCACCAGATAGGAATAATGCACGAGTGAACACAAATAGACAATGAAGTTCACTTGCATTGCATTGCACGGTGCACCCCATTTCAAGACTTCATCGACATCGATCGTTCCGAGGAAGCGCTAAGGCTCGCTGAGAATGAGAATGACCTTCGGGTTAGATCGATTCGCCTGGTATACCAATCAGGATGCAACGGTGAAGTTGAAATCATGACGAATGCATCGATGATGGATGATCCATCGCTAGGTCCTTGGACAAGACTGGACTCGGAGGGAAAAGATTGTGTCGTGGATATGGAATTATGAAAATTGCCACGGGAGAAGAGAAAAAATGGAGGGAAGAGTGCCTGTTGTCCAGAACGTACGCGGCACGGTATACTTGTCAGCCACGAGTGAGTTGCGGGTGGAATGCATCGCAATGGGTACTTACCAGCGCTTGGGACTATGATATACCAGCGTCGGAACTGTGAGACGCCTGACTTGGATGAGCTCAATGAGTTCCGGGATAATCCGAGTCAGTCACCACATATCATTATTGTATAAACTGCCCTGATGCGTGTCGCATGCATGCTCAGAGCGTATGGTTTTGGATTTATACTAGTAGTAGTAGTTGGTTTTTTTAACGAGTAGACCGCCAACTTATAGTCCACCCACGACATACAGCAAGCAAAAAGGCCACATACATGGTCCTCGCTCAGTTTTGAACCAGCTATCGAAGGCGTGGAAGGAATCAGCGTGTCGTCGAATTTATATATGATGAGTGGCATGTCTCTTCAGGGTTTCACAGGACTTCATTCTAGTCATCTCTCTGAGGCTCACCCACCACATCACAACGACGACAACGTGGGCGAGGACTGCGCAACTGTGTACCCACTACCACAGCGACGATGACGGAGATAAAGGCGAGGACGGCACAATGGCAGGCTATCTACCACCAACGCACCCACGACGATGACGACGAGGGCGAGGACGGGTCAATGGTCCACCCACTACCTCGGCTGTGCAGCGGCCTCCCACTACCACAGCGATGACGACGGGGATGATGACGAGGACGGCGCAACAGGCCAACTACCACGACGATGATAGTGACTACAGACATAAGTCTGTGCTTTGTAGCATGTCACCCAATGTATCAAGTATCATTTTGTGCTGTGTGTTGACAATGAGGACGTTATTTGTCGCGGAGAGGATGTGATCCCGAACGCTGTTCAATAGCGTTCTAAATGCTGTCCAATAGCGTCTTGAAAGCTAGCTAATAGTGTCAATGACACTGTTGTATGAGTGTCTGCGACATTACACGTCAGCGTCAAAAATGTCCACATTAGCGTCACAGGGGACGCTAGTTCGTAGTGCCTGACGCTAAAGTATATTGTCAGGACGTTAATCTATAGTGTGATAGACATTGTTGAACACTGTCTTTTTTTTGTAGTGTTACTTGCATTGTTTTTCTTTATTTCACGACTGCAGCGAATACACCTTCGATCCAGGATATTCATCTGCCCTCCGAGTCCGTCCAGCTTTGACGCACTCGTCTTCCGCACAAGTAAGCGATTTTGAACGATCAATTCGAACAGTATTACTTACATACATACATCGACTCGTCACGCGCGTACACACCCAAAAAAATCGTGAACGGAAGCGAAGATTCAGATATAAAATGGAAGCATAAAAAAGGACAGCCTCCGCGAATCAACACGTCAACTTCAACCCATGACTGCTTATTGCCGACATCGTTTGGTGCGTCAATTCTGCCAGGCAGTGAGCGTACTCTGGAATCCGTCCGAGTTGTCGCTTTGATGGACGACACCGATTTGATCCATGTCGAGCTGGTACGTCGAACCGATGGTAGAAAGGCTGTAGACGCTGACACTCGATGCTGAATCGACGTTGAAGATGTTTGTTTGACATGAGTTGGAGGTGAGGCAGGTCTGACCAAAGTTCTATGATGGCGAGTGTGGCATGAGTAGAGCGTCGAGGAACATGATCGAACACATACTTGGTAGAAGCTGTAAAAGCCAGAGCCTATGTGAACGTGTCAGATGATACTATACTTACATCCGATCATACAACTCACCGAAGAGGATGATATTAGATGACGACTGCACGTACATAGCCCAGGCCGAGTTGATACTGCCAGAAAAGCTTGGATCATTATAAGCGGAAGAGGTACTATATGGTGCTGGAGCGGCAGGGTTAGGCTGGTAGTAAGGCTGTTTGCGATGATGTCAACTACAACCAAGGATAGAAGCATCAAATGTCCTACCGTCTCTGTCTGGGCAAAACCAATATAATGGTTCTGCGCATTCACTAAGTTGTATTGATAGAGAGACGCGTGCTCCGCTGGTGCGTGTATCATCGATATCATATCTAAAGGACCAATAATCTGTAAAGGCACTCACAAGCTATGGAGTATCATTGTCAGTCAGAATCCGGAAACACAACGGAATGATCGACTGACAAGTTCCAATTAACCAAACTGGCCCAGCGGATTCCGAAAGGATACCACGACCAGTGAAGACAGCAGTCAGAGGTGAACCAGTAGTGTCTAGATCGTGGTCCGCAGCCCACACCCAGGTCCCCTGACCATTCATTGAGTGCATGGTATATAGTAAGAATGAATGAGGACCGCGAACCTCAAAGTACGCGCTAGATCCAGAAGTAAGATGGATGCCTAAGAACGCAGCCTGGCAGTCCGCATTCACAGAACCAGCTGGACACTTCGAATCTTGCATATTAGTACCCACAGCTAGACGCGTTCTATTAGGTGGTGCTTATATCTGAGCAAATATAATACGGACCTCCACCAAGTCTGCCAACGAGACAGATGAGCTCATTCCTCGTGCCAGTGACAGAGTATATAACGTACCGTATATGAGTATCCCACAAACCAGCGGCGCCTTGTTGACCAGAGGGATCATGAACATTCCATTCAAGCACGATCGCCCCAGGAGCTACAAAGAATTGAGATCAACGATGATAAGGTAGCACGCTACTTACTCGGGCCAGCTGTGGAGAGGACGATGTCACTGATCTCCAGAACACCTTGGGAACCAGGAGAGCCAGCTTGTACGACCACGCGTGGGCGAGCCTGGGATTGGAAATTGTTTCCCCCTCCGAGGATAACGGACCACGCTTCTCCGACAATCTGAGTTCCCGCGGGAATGGTGATGGTGTCTGTGACATAGTACACACCCGCATCGAAGAAAATGATCTTGCATCCAGCGTACTAGGACAAACGTTGGGAGACAGAATCCTGGTATCATCACAAATACAAGCCATACCTGGTTGAAGACGTTCTGAATAGCAGCAGTGTCATCTGTCTTTCCATCACCCTTGGCACCCTGGCTTTTTACGCTGATAATCTGACTTGTTGCATAGTTTGCGTACTGAGGATGCGCCTTCCCAAAGATTCGTCCAGAGCTATCGAGAAGACCAGCAGGCTTTTGGACAGAGAAGACATTTCCCTGTGTCCAGATCTTGTTTCCTCCAGCCCCAGAATACACGTGTCCTTGACCCCATGAAGCGATAGTAGTCGTACCTCCCGCAAGGACGGTAGGTCCATTAACAACGTCAACTGCGATTGGAACGTTCACCAGTTTGATATTGTTGAGAACAAGGGAGTATGGAAGAGTGCCGTTACTGGCGATAGAGGACTGGATGAATATCGGTGTGTCGGTGATGACTGCATCAATAATGGCCTCAGATCCAACACCCTGGAGGTGTCAGGTGGATGTGAATAATGATACATCCCGATGAAGAGTTATTTCACCTGGGTTGCTTCCGTGGTTCCACCAATGGACAAGTCGAAGCCAACCTGAGAAGAATGTTCAGGTTTCCATATTGCAACCTAGGTAGATCCTGTTCACTTACAGTGCAATTGTTTATAATAATGCCTTGGAACGTGAACCCTGATTGAAATGTCAGATACAGGTCGCATTGGTTACCATTGAGATAACGGACCCCAGTTCCAGAGACCTAATACAGCTGGAAAACATCCGATGAGGATCCATTGACGTACATCACAGCGGTAGCACTTACCGATATTGGCATTGTTGACTGTGAGGTTTCGAACTGTGAGCTGTTGGTTTCCAACCGTGATCCCGATTTCTCCTAGATAAAATCTCATTATTCCGTTCCACTCGCCGAAGGTCGTTAATCACCTCCATTAAAAATGATATCTGACAAAAGATAAGTGTCCACGTTGTATATACTTATACCCACTCACCTCCCATGAACCCTCCACTAGAGAGATGAAGAAGGTGAATGAGTATGCAAAAAGAAGCCACCGTATCTACCCACCTTCCATTCTCCATGAACATCCCTGTGGAAAAGAAAATCAGGTTCGTCCGTCCTAAGAAGTGCAATTCCTCTACTTGCCTTGGTGCTTTGTACCACTAGCAGTGGACATCTCGACCACAACATTAATCAAAGAAGTCGCCTGAGACACTTGCCAATGCAAACCGATCGCCGTGTTTCTGGAGGGAATCTGCCTCAAATCGATGATCACGTTCCGCACAGAGCGGAAGCTATGCAGTGATGAATCTCAACGAGCGACAAAAGATAGTTGATCATCCTTACAAGTTGTTTTGATTTGAAAACCACTGAGCACCATAGCCATTTGGAATATAAGGATCAGCATCTGTTTCGTTTTCAGTCCCGCGCCTTGACACGGTCCGGAATAACTGACCAATGACCGCAAATCCGTTAAAATTCTGACTTGCGAGAAGAGTTGGAGGATTCTTGGCGTCTCCAATGATTTGGGTATAGTAGTAGGTGTCGATGGGTGACGAGACGAGATAAGTACTGATCATGAGTCAGCGCATTGCACATGCCAATGAAACTAAATCCGATGAAATTTACCCTTGAGGAAAGTACACGATTGCCGGGGAGAGACTACAAATTTCAGATCAACGACGCAGCATGGACGGAGAAGGATCTCATACGTTGACGAGGCACAGGAGCCTCCACCGCAGCGACCTCCAGACGACATAGCTAAACTGCGAACGGAAGCATCAATACAACATATGCACCGGGAGAATATCAAGAACTAACTTGATCGCAACCGTATCATCAGAGACACCATCACCCTTGGCCCCGAAGTCTTTAACGTTGCGAAAAACTGCGTATGATGAGTTTGGATTAAATGGTGATGTTCCCTGGTGCTGGATTGTCTCCAGCCAATATGGATCACTTGGTGCTGCGGTCCCGCTGCCTATCGGCGCTGAGCAAGACGAACCGAGGCCAGAAGCAATTCGAGATATGCATAAGATTGTACTGAAACGGAGTAACACAGAAGTTGGCCACATGGATTAAAGTGAAGCGAAGAGAGGATGTCGCGAGAATAGTGAATGGACTTCAATGCAAGACCTGAAGGGATCAGCATTTTATATAACTCAGCTTTGCGAATGATGGTTTCACTCAACCCAAGTACTGCCAATGTGAAAATGTACCTCTTTGATCGCGCAAGGTAACGCTACAGATGACCCGCGACCGGTAATAAGCTAGGTCCGTGACCAACATGAGGTAAGACATAAACCTATTGGGTCGGTGAGGAACCTGCTGGCATGTACGTCAGTGGCACATGGTGTGGGGTAGTCCTCTACGGCCTATTTTGCTGTCGTGCGGGGGAGAACATCAACCAAATTCAAACTAGAGGACATGTGGTAGACTCCTGTGCTTTGGGTATGGTCACAGCCAAAGGACCAAGATACATCTTTTTGGTTTGACTGATGACATGAGATTCCGAACTATGTGGCAAATAATGATCATCTTGGAACCAGTTCAGAATGTCGAAGGGATGGCGAGTGACCAAAATGTAAGGTTGGTTACATTAAATATGTGTTCAAAGCTGTTCAAAGCTGTTGATTACTTGGATTGGCGTTAGTCGGGGTGTGTGGATCCGGCGAACCCACAGCGAGGCACGGGGGAGGCAACGGTGATGCAATCTTTCGGATCTCAGTCACATGAGTTGTTAGGTCGTTCATTTAAAGCAAATACCCCACCTTCGATGAAATCTGGCTTGCCAACAGTTGGCCGCACGCACCGTAAGCGAAATGCACAGATAAGGAAGTGCCGCTTATACGAAATTTGAAAGTATCAATGTCATGTCGCCAGGTCCTACAGGCATTGAACTGAAAGAATCAGTCGTTACTGGAGTTGGTACCACACACCATACGTGGCGCGTCCACAAGTGACGCGGCCTAGAAAGTCCACTGGGGAAACACATGCCATGTTTGGTAATCGGAGAACAATCCAAGAGCAATCTATTTTACTGGTGCCAATACGCTGTGACCGTTGTGAACACTCAGACAAGAGAAGGAAAACAGATATAATAAAGTTTAGAGCTCACCACTGCCTATCTGCCATTAATAGGGCTGTTTTCCGCGTGACAAGGACAGAAAGAATGTATCGGTTATGGCCCGGGTGTACCCCGGGTCCACTGGCACAACAGATGACGCAATCACCGCCGACCACATCGCATGCCATGTAAAGCATGGAACACGGACATGCGGTTTGGGAGAGGCAGCATCGAAAAGGCGTGCAAAGAATTAAAATTGAAAGGACCCGAATTCATTTTCCTTGATCAAGTGACACTGGCGAACGTGCCACACCAACTACAAAATGATACACGGATCAGGGGCTGGCAATGCATTATGCATATTCAATTAGCTCCAAATAGGGTAGAAACACCTACTTCAAGCTGTCGTTAGCAACACAGCCTATATTCATAGCCCCTGCGACTTAAAAATGAGAGGAATAGTAAAGGAGGCATCCTATCTCATCACCGAGACCATTGACATGGCAAGAAACGAGACAGGCTTGAACCATGCCAGTGTTTGGATCGAGGTGAAGTTTAGAATTTGACGCGGAAGACACAATTGGTGAGAATATCTCACTGAGAGCTGGTGGCACCCTAGCAGTACTTAAATAGCCTGAATTACATATTACGATGTTGGGATTTCTCCAGAGAAACGGTGAGTGAAATGTTGCCACCATGTGCACATTATTGATTGCCTCGTTGACGTTCAAACCACGAATCTCCATTCGACCAGGTACTTGAATGTCTCAACTCGATGCGTTAAAGAGCATTCAACTGGCCCGGGGTTGACTTACTCAACGTGGAATCAAACATATCCATCTTGGTGCCGGTTTGAATGTTGTGGTTCATTCCGATCACTCAGTATGATTCTGGACTCTGGCGAAGTACGAAGACTGGTAAGCCGCAGGCTGTCGCCCAGTACTGAAAAACGCCGAAATAAATGAAGGAATCTTCAGTGGATCCACGACAGGTCAAGGGGGTGCATGCACTAGGTGAAATATCACTACACCTTACTCGTCGACATTTTTATTCACCCGCTATTCCCGCAGTACTCACTGCGGTGTAGATTTGACATAGTAACATTAACTCGCATGAAATGTTATTCATCGAGCAAGTTTACCCCTGAATAGCGATGTTGAACCTGACATGTTTTGCATGGAAGACAAAATTTCTGGGACATATCAGTATGTCATGTCGTCTGTATGAGAACTTGGATAAGCCTTACCAAAGCTGTGGAAGTTTGGTCACAGTTGTTTTGATCATTCGGTTGTTTTGGATCCGCGGCTGGTTGTGTGGTCTCAGGCTGGAAATAAACGCGAAGTGACAGAAATTATAGCTGGGAACCTGAAGCTGAGCGCTGAGTTTCAGGGTCCGTGCACTGGCCCGGTTCCCCGACTCCCGCGA
The DNA here is from genome assembly GCA_038089615.1 of Aureoboletus auriporus. Lineage (NCBI taxonomy): Eukaryota > Fungi > Basidiomycota > Agaricomycetes > Boletales > Boletaceae > Aureoboletus > Aureoboletus auriporus. The sequence continues at coordinate 15,808 of JBBPLF010000138.1, forward strand.
AGTGGAGGAGGGTTATAACTTAAGTAGCAATGTGACAATTTGTATCCTACACTTAAATGTATATGTGAGTCGGAGACTTTGGTGCCTCCGCGCGCCGCTAGGATATAATATTAGTGAAGATGTCGTACATACAAAACAGATGGACAAACTTGAAGCTCTACTAGTAGAAAGTCGTGGCGTCACGTAGAGGGCCTTTCTTCCGGCCCTAAACTAACCCTAACAACGGCATCGAGCATGCGGAGACAATCAAGCCCAGTGAAAACTAGCAATCGGCTGAGATCGCCTCAGCTGGTCTCAATTTTCTCGGCGCATCTCGGCTCAGCATGGTGATTTTATTGGCGCATATCGGCTGATCTTGATCTTCAAAGCCCTCCCGCTACCAGCCCGACCTGTTTTTCATCATTGGCTCAGCTCGGCTCATCTGATATCATAGTACACTGCAGTAGCAGTTGCAATAGTAGTATAAACGATACAACAATACAATCCTTCCGAGCAACAATACTAGCCACAATGGTTCCATACAGCTAGGACACGGATAACAACACAGTGGTAGATATCTCGCGATCTCAGCCGATTGCTAGCTTTCACTGGGAATCAAGTACTACTACTAGTCTACTAGTACTAAGAATAACTAGTCAGGTGACCTTGGTCTACACACTCAGCGCTCTGCATCGCCGTATCACTATCTCTATCGATATTGAAACTCATTCCACTCTTCACGCTTTGCGTCGGCGCCATACTCGGCAACCCTGCGCGCCGTTGATTTTGCTTGGTTCGCGTACCGGGATGAGCGGTAGTCGGACTCTCCGTCCTCGAATGCCCCGAGTACGTCGTCGCCGCCGACACACTACTTTCCCGTTTCTTCTGAGTTCTAGTCGACAACCTGCGCTCCCAGAAAATGGTCGACCCCGGCTCAATGGAAGCCGAGTACGGCGGTGGATTGAGTCGTACGCGTTGTGCAGGAAGAGCCAAAACATGCGCTGAGAGGGCTTCAGCAGCTTTACTTGTCGAAGGGGACGTGTTTGATCGGTTCGTCTGGTGGTTGGAAGGTGTGAGGTCGAAGGGTGAGATCATGTCAGCACCATCGGTGACGAGCAGCGCGCTGCTCCTATTTGAAGCGAAACCAGCAGGAACGGGTGAGACGTATGATGTTGGCACCTGATTCATTGTGGAACGAAGAGGCGAAGTGAGATAAGGGAAGATGGGTGTGAGTGATGCCCGTGAGTACCCGGACACGGTGGGTTGCATTGCAGTATGGTTCTGAATTGAGGGCGTAACGACTGTGTGAGGGGCGTTGAAAGAAGGGATCTCAGTAGGTTCTGTGTACGCTCTTCGACGACGACGACGACGATACACCGCGCAAAGGATGAATAGCACTCCAATAACAATCATTGCGATGACCCCTATCACAACCCCGGTTATCATTCCGACCGAGACAGTCGAAGAAGAAGTCGATACAGTTGATGTCGAGAGAGCTCCACCAGTCACATCTGGTTTCGCTAGCAGGTAGCAATGTGAGAACGTCATCCGTCGATTTCGTATCAATCAGGAGGTAGCTACCTTCTTCTGCTATATCCGCTGCTTGTATAATGTTGAATGTTGCATTTACCCAAGTGGAAGCTAGGGAAAAGTGTAAGATACATACGCAAGGATCTAGAAAAACCCCAACGGTTTGTGGCAGCCCAAAACGGGATACCTTGAGAGATGCTGAGTCCAAATGGAAGGTACCTAAACCCGCTAATGATCAGGTTTTCAAGAACATGGAGCTTAAGATATGCCTCACGATGTATCCGATGCGTAGTTCCCGCAGTTGCTGCTCCACGTATCCCAACTACGGCAGTATGAGATAAATTTACAATTGTGTATACACAGTGCAGTGCAGACCTGGTGTATTGATGCTGTCCAATACAGTAGGAGCAAGCACTCAGGAGATTGTAGATTGACCAAGAACTATGGGGAGCGGACACGAATAGCATTATAACTGGACCACAAGTCTCTTACCAGGTGCAACCATTAGCCGTTGTAGTGTTCGGAACGTAACCGTATTCTTGGAAGTCGCTCAAAGATACGGTGTCTGGTATAAGGGACCAGCATGGACGGAAAACAACGTATTGTTAACGTGCACAAACACTGCCAGAGTAATTCATGTCTCGCTCACATCCCTGATTGCATAGTTGGCCAACTTCTTGTGCAGTCACGCAAGGTGATTGGTCCTCTTGATTAACCATCCATTGAATACAATTCAAAACCGTGGACATTGTGCTTGATTTTCCAATGGTGGCAGTCGTGGAGAAACAGGAAGTGATAAAAAATTGCGGAATGCAAGAGAGTTGAAGCCCTGTGTGAATTGAATATATTTGTAGGCGAAGGGAAGATGGATGAAGGTCGACCTCTGTTCAGACTACAGCCTGCGCAATGTTTGCGTTTGCTCAGTGGCGCCACGAGTCGGACCTGGGCTCATTCTCTGTGTTTACGCGAAATGCAGTCTGTGAACGTGTCAATTATGAATTGGTCATTCGGATGAGGAATCTGAAGCTGTGAAATTTAACGAACCCATGGATGGAAGCAGTGATTATAATATCAATAGCCTGAAGCCTAACTAGGAAAGCCACAAGGGGGTGGTCAGCAAGGAGACGGGGTTGAGATAACCAATGTTTCATGCATGCCGCACTATCTGCATCGCAGGTAGCCTCCCCAAGTCCGAACTGAATATGCCATGAGGTTGCGAAAGAATCCATCATAGAAATCGGAGAAAAGGAGCTCGAGAGATCAATGTCAACTTCTTTTGTTCAAAGTAAGTTTATTTGAAACATGTATGGAACGGTCCGAAGGTGCGACGCTCGTCGCTCGCGCAGATGAGCTACTAGTAGTAGTTTCAAGTAGTAACTGAGTACTACTAGTAAGTACTAGTACTCACGTGATGGATAGTATTATATTAATATGGTGTGATATTTATTTATAATTGTATCTTATTGCCGTAAAAACTTAGTCGAGTCTTCAAGTTGCCAGTGAGTCTTGAACGCTACTACTTCAATGGCGTTAGCCTCGACTCATTCTCCTACTGGCATATGAGGATTAGCATTTTCTAGTATATTCTGAATGTCATTTACCCGCCTGATCCCGCTCTAGGTGTTCACATGTGCATGATGTGATTCGACCCCTGGCGGCGTTCTCGATCTCTCGATAATATCCCATTGATCACCGCTGACACCAGGCTAAGCATGTGTAACCAGGCTGTTTGCTCAATGCTCGAGTTCCCCTGCAGCCACTCACTCACCTTGGATCTTACAATCACTCTCAGACACTGTTTCGCAGACCGCCCTCACCATTCGAACGGCTTTCTCTCTAATTCGCATTGCAACCGAACGACACCACGCCCACAGACATGAATTATGGCTTTCTATTTCTCTTTATAACTACATTCCACCCCTTCTCTCAAGTGTGGTGTATTCACCCAAACATTTTTGTCCCTGTTTCGAATGCGACCTGCCAACCTGACTATGCGTGGATGAATAATGCGGAACAACGGAGTCCGTGTCTGACAGTTGCATACGTAATCGCAGCGTGCGTCGGGGATAGTAAGTCTCTCTTACTAAAATCCATATGGTATGCTTACTTTTTTTTTGCTAAATTTCGATAGCTTGGACGCAACCCGCACTACCTTCTGGCTACTCATACGACTCCCCTAACGGCACGACGGCCACACCATGTTATTGGTACGACCCCCTCGAGTTTAAGTCTCAGTGCTTATTCGCGGGTTTGTTACTAAACAGTTCCTGGTCTTGTTATAACCTGATGATGGCTTGCACACTTTGCCAGGACCCGTCGTATACGAGCGAGATTATCACGTGAGTGACTTCTCCGTGGTGTACATATACATATATTAGTGTTTTACCGTCGGGTCGTCTTCTTAGTTGGCCCTCATTTTCTCAAAATTGTTCTTCGAAGTATAAGGATCAGTGAGCATTCATTACGTTCCTCCATCCCATAGATCGTTTCTGAGTTTAGCATTAGAGTGTTCCCGCAAGGGTATGTTCTTGCATATAATGCTTCAATACCTTACTGGGCTACCATCAACCGTACGAATCTCTACATCCGTCACAAATCCGTTTCTAACATTTCATATAGCAGAAACCTGGTCGTCTGAGTTATTCGACATAGGAAAAGCACAAATTTATGCCAATCAAGGCCAGTCTTCTTTTCTTTTCACCTTCAGAATCCCCCTCATACTCTCACAGACCAGTCAGACTACTGGCCCTCAAAATCGAGTCCGAATTCAAGCTCGGGGTCCAACAACATTAGTGGTATCATTGGCGGCACGGTTGGTGGCGCTATAGGTTTCCTGCTTATCCTCATTGGTGGTTACTTGCTGTACAAACGTCTGCACCATCGACGCCTGCGCAATGGCGAAACGCTGACTCTGCACACGGGTATGCCAGTGGCGAATACGTACACTCAGCGGCCCTCAGATCCTTCCAACTCTTCATCCTCAACGCCCACGAACTTGCTTCCGTCCATGTTGCACATGACCTCTCAGTCACAGGGGATTGGGTTGGCGCCGAGTATATTATCGCCCACCGCCCTTTCATCTTTCCATGTTACCTCGCCACCTCCTACAGAGACTGAATCATTCCTCACGACTGGGAATACTACAGCACAGCGCATTCGTGCGATACCAATTATCTAGATTTGTGTACGTTATCAACCGCCTCCTAAAGGCAGTTTCTTCATGCATTTCAAAGTGTGTGTGAGTTGAGGCCTTGAGGGACCATCTAAATCGGTAATACTGGGAGTTGATAAGATTGGCTGTTGGCGATGGCCTCTCTTCCTATCCACGAAACTACATGCGTGTACATGTATACTTACACTCTTTTATTTATCCTCAACTTCAAATTCTTATCAATATCCATGCCAGCTCAATGTCAGCTGAGTTTACATCTATGACATGACATGACATGACAAGTCATGATGACGCGCCATCGTCCGAGTCCCTATCGGGCCGGACGCCTTGACAGAGACACATGCCACGTCCAGGTCAACGACACACGTATATTTGAGACTCCACGATTGGATCTGATGAGATTCATGGGTTTGAATGAAGCCTCCCACGAATCGAGAAAGCTTCTGCCAGTGGCAGCACCTGTACGACCCAACAACCCAAAAAGCCTGTCTACATAAAGAGGACGTTAGACTTCTCCTAGGACCCTACAAGTTATCAGCATCGTTCGGGTAATTGACTGCGAAAGCCCGTGACGCCTCCCGCCGTCGCCTCCGTCGACCTCTTCAGTACTACTCACTGTACCGAGCCACTCGCGGGCTCGGATTTCGCCGCTACATACAAGTCATCGCCATCAGACTCGAAGCGGCCTGAGATGTTACCTCACGTTCCTCACCTCAGTGTCACCAGCACCTCACAAGTGTCGTTTCAGATAAAACGAAAGCTACGTAAATATATGAATGCTAGTAATCGTCGAATACTCGAAAACGTTGACTCACTCTTAATTTTCAAATTGTCGTATCCTAATCACAGTGTCAGTGATCTCATCTTGGTCATAATATCCAACTCTATCGGTAAATAAACATGGATGTTATAACATGAACACAGGCAAGTTTTGAACTTGGCACCACACATGTCATACGCACGGGGAATTCTCTAGCGGTCACTTCAAGACTCGATCCTTGCGGGAGTAGTTATAACATCGGAGTTTTTTGCCACCGATTGTAAACGACTACACGTTATAGTCATATGACCATACTTATCAAGAGTTCTTGATCTGACTTACGTGTTCTGGGAGAGTTTGGAAAAGGTATGTAACTCCAGGATATCCGATTTAAATAGCCAGGGGCGGATAAGTGATATATAGGGCGTCAATCATTCATCCCACTGTCTCCCTTCCCGATGTCTTTGCGAGTCTTCGAAAGTCTCTCCACCACTAGTATAGTGGGTCGTCTTGCCGGACTAACGGCAACGACTATCGTCGCAGTTGTCCTGTATAAGCGATATCAAGCCTTGAACTCCAAGAATAGCCTCCCCTTCCCTCCCGGACCTCCAGCGCGATGGTTCTGGCAAAACGCGTTACCCACTATAAAGTGGGTTGATCATCGTCTGACTTTGCAACCCAATTGTTCATTTGTTCACCAGCATCGCACGCACCCTTGCAGAGTGGGTCGCAGAATATGGGCCTGTGGTCACATTACGCCAGGGAAGTCGAATAATTATCATTGTTGGACGAGTGGATGTACGTTTTCCGTTTTCAACATTCAATGTGGGCTGATTGTGCATTGTTGCGAATGCCTGGGATGCCTACTTGACGCTCCTCGTCTTTGAATGAAATAGGCCGCGATTGAGATTATGGAGAAGGAAGGAAATTCCGTCGCGGACCGTCCCCGCACAATCGCTGCTGGTGAGCTTGTATCAGGAGGTATGCGAATGTTGTTCGTAGGCAACAGCGAACGGTTCCGGCGGCTAAGAAAGGCCGTACATACCCACCTGCGACCCAAAGAAGTGGCAGCATACGAAGATATGCAACTGGATCAAGCAAAGAATGTGATTATTGATATACTAAACAACCCAAAAAACCATAAGGCCCATGTACAACGGTAAGTACCGTAGTGCGTGTCCGGAAGTGACGGCATTCGTCTGAAAACGTTTTGTAGGTATGCTGCGTCGGTTATTCTCCGTTGGACGTATGGCAAGTCAACTCCGACATCAAACGATGACCCAGAAGTCCTCCGGATTCGTCAGGCGATGAAAAACCTTCAACATGCAATGCGTCCTGGTTCATTTCTCGTCGATCGCATTCCATTGTTGAAGTTCATCCCCGGTTATACACGTCAGTTGATGCAATATCACGACTTCGAGATCCAACTTTTCAGAGACCAGATGAATCGTGTTCAATCAGCCATGGTAAGCATGCGCAAGGTCGGCAAAATTAATTTACGAATTTCACTGGGAATACCAGAAATTGAATAAAGGGGACCATTCATTCATGAGGGCACTTCTGGAACATTCCAATGAATACCAACTATCGAGCGATGAAATGGCTTATCTGGCCGGAACCTCGTTCAACGCCGGGGCAGAGAGTGTAGGCCATTTTTTCATTTAACTACGACTTGAATCGAGCTGAATATTGTTTGTCCTCAAGACTGCAGTTGGTATCACAAACATGATTTTGGCTGCTGCCTGTCATCCAGAAGCACAAAGACGGGTGCAAGAAGAGTTGGACATGATCATCGGAAAGGACAGAAGTAAAGACTTTAACACCATGACGATTATAAATGTCTGACGAGGATCTACTAGTGCCTAGCTGGGAAGACTCCGAGTCGCTTCCTCAGGTCCACGCATTCCTGTTAGAATCCCTCCGTTGGAGAAGTATTGTACCTATCGGTAAATGTTTTCGCAGTGGATGTATTACAATTTGATCGCATTCCTGCAGGAATTCCTCACTGCGCCACTCGCGATATCATCTGGGTACGTCGCCAGTGATTTAATTAATCAGAAGACGTCTTTTGACCATTGGTGTATCATAGAGGGGTCAGTGTATTCCTGCGGGCGCAACGGTCATCGGATGCACCTGGTGAATCACCACCCATTCGTTGTTCGTGTTTGAACACTAAATTGACAAACCAGGGCGATATCTCAAGACCCAGTGGCCTTTCCGAATCCCGAGAAATTTGACCCTCAGCGATGGATTGACGACCAAGGTCGGCTCCGCACTGATATGTACAGTACCTTCCCGTACGGCTTTGGTAGAAGGTAGGCTGACGTGTTCACCCTGAGCCGCAGCCTCTGATTCCTAGGACGACTCCTGACAACTCGTTTATAGGATATGCCCAGGACTATACTTCGCGAACAGGTCGCTATACATCAATCTTGCACTCTTGCTTTGGTCTTTCCGGGTCGTGGAGCGAGCTGATGCACCTATTGACACGAATGCATACACAGACAGCATCATCTCAAATGCAGCTCCTTTCGATGTGGAGTTTATACCTCGGATAGAGGAGTGCTTATTGAGGGAGATCATGCACGAGTCAGTGATCTAGGTTATCGCATGCTTCACAATGGTATAAATGAACAGTGCGAAGCGAGATATCATACCAGGAGCTAGACAAAGGGGGTTGGCAGGCATCATAGTCCTTAGACTCAATTGTATTTGGTCAGAATCCGAACACAACACTTTATCGGTGTAAAAAGGATACACGAACCGCCGTTGACGAGGACACCTGCCACGAATTACGATTCGTTTAATTAAACCCATTGGTTGTGTACTTCAAGGTACTTCAAGCGGCGAGCTCGTCAAGTCCTTACCGACGTGTCCGTAGGTAACACATCCGCCACCCACACTGGTTCACCGGCACCACGAAACCATTCCCAACCGTGCCCTGGCTTCCTCTTCGTGCCGAGATGATACGTTCTTCCCAGGACACTTAAATATGGGGTTGTACATTCCTTTGACCCGACAACTAAGTTATTCGAGGATCACACACGCGGAATGTTCAAGTTCTTCGGCAGCACGTGGCTAATAACACCAACTTGACAAGATTAGGCTCAGCCTTGGATATAAGACTCACTGTCGGTGGATGGGAAGGACGGAGCAAGTAATTCGATCACGTTCTTAGCATCTGTGGTGCCAGAGTACACAGCATCCGCTGCGACATGCGCGAGAAGGGTTGATGGCGAGGGAGATCGTAGTTTCGTCTTGGTCCCTTCTTCAATGTATCCACTGGGAGATGGCTTGTACCACCAGTCCCGGCCATCCAGTCACCTATGGTTGAATGTGATCTATCAGCCGTCGGTAAGAATTTTAAATTTCATCCTCATGTTGGGCGGGAATTGTCGTAGTGGCTGTAACTTATTGCGCTGCGATCTGCGCGTAAGCAGGGCTAAGACACGGTGGGACCTCAGGTGAGGAGAGAGCATTCACCGAGATAGTCCCTTACGCCGTCTTTGAAAGGCAGGGTCAGAATCTTCCATATGAGCGTCATGAGTCAGAAGTCGAGACACTTAATGGCGGTAGAGGGGGGCGTGGGGCAGTGTTGGTGTCTCGGCGAGGAAGCTTCTTAGGACTATTTGGGTTGGATCTGGGAAGGCCTGTGGAGATTTAGTGGAGATTGAGAGGCTTGAGGGCTTGAGAATGTCTTGAGGACAAGTCATGGTTATGGTCACTTCTTCGTCGGGAGCCACGTGGTACTAGGATATTCCTTGATGACCGGTGACCTCCGGGCCCCTACTACCTAGCAACGGCGCACAATTTGACACAGACCGGGTATGAAGCGTCAGGCCTCAGCGTTTAATCCTGTTCGCGATGGGTCTTTTCTGGCACCTGGATCACACGGTCCGAGCCGGGTAAAAACCTCGATGCAAACTTGAACCAGGCACATCGCAAGCACTGTGGTTTCATGGTTTGTTTCGGTCAACATGAAACTTTGAAGCCTGATCCTGGGCCTGAGTCCGAGCAGAACTGACCAAAAACACACCAGATCTGATTTCATCCGGGCAAAATTCAGGGCACCTCCAAGTTGCCTCCAAGACTACGAGTCTCCGATTCAGACTACGACTACGCTGACGACCATGACAACATGGAGTTCCTGCTCGGCGGCCATCATCAACACTGCGTGGCTCTCTCCCTCTTGTCACCCTAATTTAAAACGGAATATGACAACATATTTATATGCGACCTGCGCCGGAAGTCGAGGCTCAAACATAGTGCGGTCGTCCAGCTTTTCGGACCGAACAGATTCCGCTGAAGACATTTGGAAATCAACACGATACAAAAAAAGAGCGCCAACGAACTTTCAAGGAGCCTTGAGGGTGGTGTTCCGAACGAGCCCGAAGGATGCTCCCGCACCTAAATTGGAAGACGAGGAAGACGTTGAATTATATAAAGGTACCCGGTTTGAATATGAAACTGACGATTCTTGCCTTGGGGGTCAAGCTTTCAAGCGTCAGTACTTCAGTTTTCATTCCACTGTTCACATCTTGGTTTCACTCTTGTCATCATGTCTCTGCGAGCATACACTAGTCTATGCGTCCCAGACCAGTATCTCTGGCTCGCGGTCACAACTGGCGTTGTAGCCTGTGTGTACACGGTACCTCAGATGGTATCAACCCTCCGAAACCGCGTCCCTCTTCCCCCTGGGCCTCCCGCTCGATGGTTCTGGCAAAGCGCGCTGCCTACTGTAAAGTGAGATCTCTCCTGCCATTACAACTCGGTTTATATTGTCCCTTCCTCAGTACCACACGCACCCTCGCAGACTGGATCGAAGAGTATGGCCCTGTGATTACATTACGCCATGGTAATCATGTCACGATTGTCATTGGGCGTGTGGATGTGCGATTCTCATGTTTTCAATCCGTAGTGTGTGCTGACGAAAGACCACGACACTGCTTTTCATGCCTTTGATCTACGGTTGTAAATCTGGATGATAGGCTGCAATTGAAATTCTGGAAAGGGAAGGTGGTGCCCTCCTGGACCGTCCCCGCTCAGTTGCTGCTGGCGAGCTTGTATCTGGAGGTTTGCGATTATTGCTCACAGGTGCCGGCGAGCGGTTCCGTCGTCTCAGGAAGGCCGTGCATTCCCACATGCGAGCTAAAGAAGTGATCGTGTATCAAGACATTCAATTTGAACATGCAACGAATGTGATTACCGATATTTTAAACGATCCGAAAAACCATAGGGGACATGTACAGCGGTGAGTACAGGTTTCGTTAGTAATGACATTCGTATGAACCGCTGGGGAGCGTTTTACAGCTATGCTGCGTCGGTTATTCTCCGTTGGACCTACGGCAAATCAACCCCGACATCGAGTAACGATCCAGAGGTCGTCCAGATTCGTCAGACAATGACAAACCTTCAACATTCGATGCGTCCTGGCGCCTTTCTCGTCGAGCGTGTCCCATTGTTGAAGTACATTCCCGGATATACAAGTCTGTTGAAGCAATATCACAAGTCTGAGATTCAACTTTTCGGAGACCAGATGAAGCGTGTTCAATCGGACATGGTAAGCATGAGAGTACCCGTCGAACGTTACGACTTACTGGGCATCGCAGGAATCCAATAAAGGGGGTGATTCTTTTATGAAAGCACTTTTGGAACATTCCGATGAATACCAGCTGTCGAGAGATGAAATGGCTTATCTCGGTGGAAGTTCGTTCAACGCTGGGGCAGAGAGCGTATGCCAATTTCGGTTGACCACGATGTTAATTGAGCTAATTGTTGTCTTCAAAAGACGGCAGTTGGCATCACAAATATGATTCTGGCTGCTGCCTCTCATCCAGAAGCACAAAAGCGAGTGCAAGAAGAGTTGGATGTGGTCGTCGGAAAGGACAGACGTGAGGTTTTCACACTCTGATAATAACGAGTATATATTGAGCCACGACATCGCGCTAGTGCCTAACTGGGAAGATTCTAGATCGCTTCCTCAGCTCCACGCGTTTCTGTTGGAAACCCACCGTTGGCGAAGTATTTTCCCCAATGGTGAGTGCTTCAAGACACACAAATCATGTGACTGATCGTAGTAGGAGCTCCACATCGTGCCATTCAGGACATCATCTGGGTATGTTACTTTCGATCCGCTAGAGAAGCCGTTGACTTTAGCGACATTATAAGAGGGGCCAGCGCATTCCCGCCGGTGCAACGGTAATTGGATGCACCTGGTGAATGATCCGTCGACCTTCGTTCGTGTTGAACCGCTCATTTAAGATTGATTTCCAAGGGCTATATCTCATGACCCAGTGGTCTTTCCGAATCCCGAGAAATTTGATCCACAGCGATGGATTGACGATCAAGGTCGATTAAGGACCGACATGTACAACACCTTTCCATATGGTTATGGCAGGAGGTAGGCTGATTGTTATATCCGTCGCCCTTTAACCATTCGTTGGGTGCTGAATGCTGGTGATCTCGTTTATAGGATATGCCCAGGACAACATTTCGCGAACAGGTCGTTGTACATTAATCTTGCACTCTTGCTTTGGTCTTTCCAGATCGTGGAGCGAGCTGATGCCCCGATCGATGTTAATGCATATAGCGATGGCTTTGTCTCGCAAGCAGGGCCATTCGATGTGGATTTTGTGCCCCGCATAGAGGAGGGCTTGTTGGAGGAGATGGTGTCCACGTCGTCGATCAATGAATAGTGCTTGCAAGCATTACTTTTGTAGATATTGTGGATGTTGTCGTTCCAGCGTCCATGATAGATCAGGTGTATGATGAAAAGTATATTAGTACTGTCTGCGACAGACCATATCCGACCTGCTTGTTTCTCCGAGCCAACTAGATTATAATATTAGATTTATTTTGCTAGACTTATCTGCGTGGGAGTTTTGACAACTCGCCGCTCACGTCGACGCGTCCGCTCATCATTGTCAAGGGCGACGGCGACGGCATCTGTGTCGACAATCAGCCGTTTAATTCATCCAAAACACGACCAGCCACGATCGGACGTACACCGCCAACATGGCAACGACCAACGGGAATGGCCCAGCTCCGCCCTTGACCACTTCCATCTCCAATGGCGTGCCTGCCCACGACGGCCCTGTAGATCCTCCCCCTCCATTCGACGTTTCGATTTTTCGCGCGTACCTACTCTCCCTCTTGCCCCCGGTGCTCGGCGCGTATCCGGAAGAACTCTTTTCTCTTTTCGACGACGAGTTTGAGGAGAAGGTGTCAAGGTTTGCGGCAGAGGGTGGGGGGGTCGTATATGTTGTCAAAGTCAAAGAGGACACAGAGGGTGAGCTGAAACTTTGGATCTGGTCCGAACCGACCTAACTAGTACCAGAGGATGCCTCTCCGAAATTCTCCTATCAACTCACCCCACAGCTCAACTATTCCGCATCGAACACCACCTCACTAGCCCTGATTAAACGCGGTCCTACCCTCGACCCGGTCACTCCTCTAGCTGCCCAACTACATATACTGAACTTGTTTGGGGGTGAGGAGACGCCATATGAGAGTCTGCATGCCGTGGTGAGCTGCGGCGTCAAGCCATGGTTTGATGCGTTTGTTGGTGCTCGCGGCGCTGGCAAGGACGGCGGCGACACCAAAATGGGTAAGTAGATTGCTGAAGTAGCTTATGCTCGCCTCATACATGCATAGGAATACCGATGACGAAAAAGAAGTTTGCGGAGCTCGAGTTATCCCTTCTGCATCTTCAGCAAAACGTCGAAATACCAGAAACGCATCTCATAATTCACCCTGTGATCCAGCGGGCTGTTGAACAAGTCTGGTGGTTTTACTAGGCGTTTGAGTCATAACTGATTCGCATTCAAGGCCCAGGGGATGGGTCAAAGACCTAATATCTCGCATATACCTGCAAAGCTTCTCAACGACAGCTCCTTCCTTAACACCCTACACGGTCATGTGAATTCTTGGATCAAGTCTATACAAGCAGTCACCAAGCTCACTCGCGACGTATCTTCCGGAACTGCGTCACAAGAAATCAATTTCTGGTTGAGTTTGGAGAGAGCGTTGGAGGGCATCGAGGCTCAACTGCGAACCGAAGAAGTGAATATGGTGATGGAGTGCCTGAGAAATGCCAAACGGTTCCATGCAACGGTCAGTTTCATCGCAGACACTGGTTTGAATAGTTCCACGGATCTCGGTGAGCACCGTTGGATCTCCCTTTATAATATGCCTCATCGGTACATCAATCAGTCCACAAGTACAATCAGTTGATGAAAGATTTCCCGTTGAATGAGCTGCTTTCGGCCACGGACCTCGACAAGATCCAAGAATCACTCATATTGATCTTTGGGCACATCAACCGCAAGCTCAAGCTCTCGCCTTACCCAATCCGACGTGCCCTCCCGCTAGTGGAAGCTATCTCTCGAGATTTCAACGACCAATTACTTCGCGTACTAACATCCCATCGGTTACCCTACACGCCATACGAGACATTCGATCGACTACTATCCCAAACGATGAACATTTTCCGCACATGGGACGATCTCATCAAGGAGTTCACGAACGTTGCTCGTGAGGTTACGAGGCGACGCTCAGAGAAATTCATTCCGATCAAGGTGGTCCCCGCACATGCCAAGCTGCAAGAACGAACGAGGTATCTAAAGGATTGGAGGAAACAACATGAGCAGCTTGCAGTCATGACTGGACCGACAAAGGGCCTGGGAAGTGTTGCGAAGCAAGTAGGAGGAATGGATATGGAAGAGGAGGTGAAGGAGGCATACGAAGTAGTCAAGCGAATCGATGTCCTGGATGTCTCTGTGGGTGAGTGGATCTTTGCGTGTTGAACCTGAGTTGTGGCGCTGATCCCTCGTACAGAGGGCACCGAAATCTGGGTCGCTGCTGAAAACGCATACAACGAACGCGTCGCGAGGGTGGAAAACCAAATCATTGCAAGGCTACGGGATAGGTTGGGTACGGCACGTAATGCGAACGAGATGTTCAGAGTATTCTCCAAGTTCAATGCTCTATTTGTTCGACCCAAGGTAGGCTTCCTTTGATTACGCCTCAAAGACATTAAAGGATGTTTTCTCCTAGATTCGAGGTGCCATCCAAGAGTACCAAACACAACTCATCGATTCTGTCAAAGAGGACATTAAGCGACTACACGATAAGGTGATTATCTAGTTTCTTCGTCGCGAACATGTTACCGACATCTTTTCCAGTTCAAAACCCAGTACCGGTTCTCAGAAGCGTATCACATGTCTCAAATGCGTGATCTTCCTCCAATAGCTGGGGCTATCATATGGGCTCGGCAAATCGAACGACAACTTTTAACCTACATGAAACGTGTAGAAGACGTTCTTGGAAAAGGATGGGAACTCTACGCAGAGGGCCAAAAGCTCCAATCCGAATCTACAGCTTTCCGCAAGAAACTTGACACGCGACCCGTCTTTGAGGCTTGGCTACACGATATAAACCGACGCGACATGGCTGTCAATGGACGACTATTCGAGATCGTACGATTGCGTGGTGGAGGTTTTCAACTCGCGGTCAACTTTGACCCGCAAACGATAACCCTATTCAAGGAAGTTCGCAACTTGCTTTGGCTCAATTTCCAAGTCCCACACATGATTACGAACATGGCAAAGGATGCTAAGAGGGTGTATCCTCATGCAGTATCACTCATGGAAACTGTCAGGACATATGGACAAACATTGGATTTAGTAGAGAACAACCAAGGAATCGAATGGCTCGTCGCCGAGTACCGTAATGAAGCGCAGAGGATGGTTGCAAAAGGTATGGTCTCCGCTTGATCATCCTCGAGCACACGCAAACTAGATTTTCCTAGGCATGAGCATACGGTGGGACTACTTTGTGAATCAGTATGACACGGCTCGTTTCGTATCCGGTGGCGATGGGCGAGATAACCGACATATTCAATTTGTCCGCGAATTCGCTAGCGTGGTTTCGGTGTTGCAAGACAAGACGAACAGCGTGATCGATTTGTATCGGGATATCCTTCGCGCGGTAGAAGACCTGGCAACATGTGCGTATACCCATGAGGCTTTCTTGGAACTTCTAAGTAGGGTTCAGACCGCGGTATGTGTCTTATTTTCGCCGGGACACGTCATCTGATACGCCTGTTTCTTCTGTTTTCTGTTACTCAGATCGATCGTTTAAACTTGGAAGGTTACGCTAATCTGGAACATTGGGTGGCGGAACTGGATAAGCGGATAGAGGGCATACTATTGCAGCGTCTGACGCATATCATTCAAGTCTGGTGCTCTGAGTTTGATCGAACAGATGATAATGATATACGTCGCGACCTACCTCTACGTGACATAACCAACAAACGACGAGCTGGAAAGGGTGTTCGGGAAGAGAAGGTCAGCGATCATCTATCATAGTTCAGAGCGTACTCAAGGATATCCTCAGATGCTCGAAGGAAGCATGACGGTGAAACCTATCGTGCACGAGATTCGGATACAGAACCAAGTCATCTTCCTTGACCCTCCAATAGAGTATGCGCGTTCGACGTGGATCAAACAACTACACGACTGGCTTGGTACGCGTCTCTTGGCTTAGATGTACTGGCAATGCTAACGGTTTGCAGGTGTCATTTGCCGATTACGCCGCATCCAAAGCTCGAGATATGAGATTGGCTTGCAGATGCAACGGAATCTCTCCTCTGAAACAACCTACACCTCTCTCGTGAGTAACATGTATTGACTGCATTTATTAGAGGCCCGCTGACACCAGTACTACTTGTACAGCTGACACACTTTTCCGACACTACCCTAGAGCGGCCGTTTGCCCTCATCGAACTCAAGGTCCAGCAGCTGAAAGACTACGTTGCCAAATGGCTGCAATTCCAATCGCTCTGGGACCTCGAAGCCGAATATGTTTTCAACCGACTCGGAGATTCCCTCGCACACTGGCAACAGCTGCTCACTGAAATAAAAAAGGCGCGATCAACGTTTGACACCTCGGAGACGCAGCGCAGTTTCGGTGTGTGCGTCGTCGACTACGAGCAAGTGCAGGCGCGTGTGAACGCCAAGTACGACGCGTGGCAGAGGGACATTTTGAGTCGGTTTGGTGTCAAGTTGGGGAACGCGATGAAAGAGATGCATGCATCGATCTTGAAGGCAAGGAACGAGCTCGAACACCATTCGATCGAAGGTTTGGTCAGTGGTGGATCGAGACGATTCTAAACATCACACCCGCGGGTGTTTTGGCTTTTGGCGTCGTCTTGGTTTTTCCCGTTTGACTTTTTCGGCTTCATTCATTAACGTTCTTCGCGAGCGTTCTTCCTCTAGTTCGATAGCTTTTTCCCCTCTTTTTATATATACATACCCGCTTTGGATCCGCATCTAGGTCGCTGCCCGTCACTCGTTTACAGTGCGACATCGAGGAATCTCGTTCGTTTTTTACATACATGCTTGTCTTCCTCTCCCCAACTGTCGTTCATCCCGGCCTCGCTTCACCAATGTCTACTGTATCGGCTACGTATATGATATTCGATGTAATCAACGGATTTGCTCGAACTGTCTAAACCTTGCGAGAGGAATGGCATATTCATACTAGTCCTCAAATCCAATATGTCGACTTCATCACTTGTTCCTTATGGCTCGCTCATGGCTCATCAGTCCGCTAGAGATTCTTTATTTCACTCCGATACGAAATATTTTCTGTTGATTTTTCAGCAAGACAAGAAGGACCCTGGACTACCTCACCTCCGGGGCGAGACGGATTGTCTTTAAAGTTCATCGTCAGAATAATTCCCCAAAGTTTGCTTTCAAGTATTTCCATCGTGATTCGTAATGGAGAAAGGATTCTCCTTGAAGCTCGCCATCAGTTAGACATGCATGTCTCCGTTATCGGAACGTAGCCTGATCGTATTACCCAGTACGATAACCTGCCTTTTCTCGTCCGAGTCATGGGACCTTATAGCAGCGGTGAAAAAGTACGTATTACCAGGTGGAACAATGTGCGTAACAGTCGAGCAGGTCAACGATGACGAGAATGACGAGATGTGAGTACCGACCCACAGTCGTGGATGAATGACACCTGGATCTAGCTTCTCTGGGGCGATCAGCAGTGGTTGGATGGACACATTGCAAGGAAAAAAAAATTACTACCTAGACTGTGGTTCTGATATATATCCGCCCCATGAGTGTACAACTCTCTGAGCTATCCCTTGAACGACAAATGCATGCGACTGCCAGTGGTCACGGAGGATCCGGTCACTTGTGGGCACAGGCTCGAGAGTGAACTTGGGGGTGACAAAGGGCCACTTAATAAAGTCAGCGAGTCTGGTGCACAAGAAAACGGTAGATGATCTTGAACTGTGTCGGAGGCGGGTGAGTGTGTTCGTATCAAGGGGTTTGAAAAAGAGAGACGACAATTCGACTGCATCGACGAGCGTCCGCGCAAGCGCCGCAGCATCTATCCGTGTAGCCAGTCACTGGCAAGAGGACCATTTTTGAAATGCTGCCTGAAATAAGAACGGTGTTTTGACTGGACACACGCGTGATGACTGCCATCAGTTGGATTTAGGGATGTGGACGAGGCTAGCAGGTTCGGAAGGGCTATTAAGAACACGCTGTCAGCGAGGCAGCCGACTCGGATAAGGCTGGCAGACCATGTTTTCTTGAGACTTGTGCTGCAGAGAGGAGACATCAAGGGGAATCCCAAAATTTTTCACCCCGGACCTTTGTCCTCAACCTTATAATACCTTACACACTGGCTCATGGTTCCATAGTACGAAGCACTCGCAGCCTACTCCACTGCACTTTCTCTTGGTCCGTTCACAACGAGTAATCTATTAATCAAGTGGGCGCGCATAAGTCTGGTCCCCTCAGCTCAAGGTCCCGAGATTTTTTTTATTCCACAATTTGTGACGTCCTCGAAGCGGGTGGTCGCATCCCAGAGGCAGTGGGTTGTTTTGAACGAATGCAGAGTGAACTGACATCGGACGCAAGTATCTCTGATGAGCGAGCGCAGTGGGAACTCGGTGAGTGATCACAGAGCGGCCCGGCCAAAGCTCTCTAAGCGTACGACACAGGCTTTCAACGGCGATGCACGCAAAAGTTACACGAACTCTCTGACTTCGCAAGAACGTTTCGTTGGATGACCTGATGGACAATATCTGCACAATAGACGTCTAGTAAGCGGTCCCAATGTCAGCGCCATGGAATATGAAGCATGTCGGTCTGTTTCACTTTCGAATGTTCCCGAGGAACCATTACCTACAATTGTTGTTTTCCAACTTGTTGTGCGCGCATGAACGTCAACGAAGCTCAACGCCTTTGATGTAGGCTAATGTCACTTTTTCGAGATTTACCCCATCGTTCTGTCCCATCCGTCAACAGACTTCGGTGGCCATCTGTGAGGAAAAGGGTGGGGTGTAGTCAGCTTTGCCGTGGACATACTAATGTCAAATTTTACATATATAAGAGGCAAATTGCCAGCGTAGATCGGAAAAGTAGGTCATTGCATTGCACGCATGGTCAATGGATACCAATTGCATAGTACATCATACACAAAGAGGAACAATCTGTTTGTTGCGTACGTTGTAGAAATAATACCCTCCGGACTCGGAAAGCAAGTTAGAGAAATGATACTTACCTGGATCTACACTAAAAGTGACCAGGATAGGAAAGTCTCAATCCCACCCCGCTCATAATAATCTGTAAATTCGTTTCAAAGACTGGCTCAAGCATGGGCCAGTTGGTCTACTCGAATTTAGGGAAATTTTCCGATCGTGTTTTGACGTGGGCGAGTGGACGAGATGCGCGCTGGTGGCATTCATTGTGTGCAATGATGGCACAATCGTTTCACGTACGTGTTGTAGGAGTCGGGGGGGTGCGACGTGGAGAGTCTGAGTCGTCCTCGAGTTGCGTCAACGGTAGGGGAGGAATGCAGCCGTGCAAGGTTGGGAGAGGGAATGTAGCCGTGTTCGCAACTTCCAGTGGAGTCGTACTGGTAGTAGCTAGAAGGACGACAATGGTGGCAATCCCTTACACATGCATTCATTGTTGCTTCGCAGACTTCGACTTCGTACAATCCTTCTTTCACCGTGCTCGCTAACATTAGCATTAGCACATCGCGACAAAATAAAATACCTGCCTCGATCGATTTCTTCTTTGGAATTTGTAGCAAGGCGAGAAGATTTGGCAAATAGAAGTATCTTCGTCCTTGTTGTCAGAGGGTGATGGCCATGTATCATGGGTTGGATAGAGCGTCTGCTACTCTTGGATGGGGTCGAGCCACACACGCGGCAACTGCCGTGGGGTATTATTTCTACCGGGCGTGGTGTCCCTTTGTAGGGTCGATTCGATAAGGTTTTCATTCTATAGACAGATTTCTATTCGTGATCTTGTTATATTTGGCTGAACACGGGAACACGTTGATGCATCATTTCCAGTTCGCTGATGACGGTCAGAACGAAGGCAGCTCTCCGTTTATGGACTGAATGATCCTTACGAATGGGCTATAGGGACCGACAAGTTGACTGTTAGAGGTATTACGACCGAATGTACTCCTACGCTTAGCTTAGTCATACCGTAGTGTCGAGTTTATACAGAACACCTCCGTTACGGTGTCGTCCGCGCGCTCCAAATCCAACATCGACATCTTAGGCCATGCCACCACATGTTCCGAAGCACATCCCGCACAATGTCCACCGTGATATGGAATAACGGCGTGGTATCGCCAGTGGGGTACTCGACTTGAGGGGATGTTGAGAGGATCTGGAAAGGGATTCAAGACGAGATGGCATCGGTACACTATTTTGATTTTGTAATCGAAAGAGGGTAGCACAAAGAAGTCAGAACATCTCGTCATTGTACGAAGATCATGACGCACCCTTCCTACCAGCTTGGAGCATCATTTTCTTCTTCGCCGCATATGAGGGGCAGAGTGTATAAATTACTTCAAACTGCCCAGAACACGAGGTGATATGATTCATCTTGATGGTTTCCGATAAGGGACACGTGCATGCCAAGCCACAGCACCTTGTTGAGAATGGGGTACCGCCAGGAAGCGAGTACGCATTCTTCTTTCCACCGCTCCGATACCTCGTCTTGCTGACCCCTGCACATCCTGCAGCGAAGGCTTGGGGACGCAAAACGGTGAGTACACGGAATGGTGGGAGGCAACACTGACGAGAAGACCAGAATCAACTGGAGACAATCCTTCCTCGAATACGAGACAGCAGAACGTAACAAGAATGCAAGGTGAGAGGCTTGAAACAGACTGAAGGAGCACTGATGAGGAAGCAAGAATACAACGAAAACGGGTCTTCCGCCACAACCGTTAAGCGGGAGAAGACTAAAATCAATTGCCCAGACGTCATTTTGGTCGCGTTCCTCGCCAACGGAGAGCACTTCGTGAGCAGTGACGAGTACGGTAGCATTCGACGTTGGCGGGTGAAGGACGGAACAGAGGTAGGACCACCGATGAATGCGGGAAGTGAGATTGTGAGTATTGCAGTCTCGCGGGATGGAAAGTGGATCGTAAGTGGGATGTATAACGGCGAGGTGATCGTGTGGGATGCGGAGAGCCACGAAAAAGTGACCATGTTTAGAGGACACACGAACAAAGTTCATCCGGTGGACATCTCACCGGATGGGACGGAAATCGCAACCGGATCAAACGACACAACCGTCTGTGTCTGGTCATTTCCAACTGGAAAGCGACTGCTCGGTCCCTTCAAACACGACCACTGTGTTGTTGCAGTCAAGTTTTCTCCCAACGGAGGTCTCCTCGCCACCGCGACGTGGGAACACAAGTCTGTTCGAATCTACAGCCGTCAGGATGGCAGCCTTCTCGTCGACTTTCCAATTGACATCAGGTCGTATAACAATAATTCCCTTACCTGGTGGAGTGACAAGGAACTCTTTGCTTTGTCTTACGAGGGCAACATCCACTGCCTCGATGTGTCATCCCAGACGACGTTCTCTCGAAGGCTTGTCCACTCCCAAAAATATCATTGCCAACTCTCCCTGGCAAACAACGGCGCATTTATCGCAGTCTCTGACGACTCATCGGTCTCATTCTGGGACACTACTACGCACGAGCAAATAGGGTCCGTCATTCACCATCCGGGTGGCATTTGTTCCATCGAAACCACTACCTTTTGACCGCCGGAGGCTCAAAAGTCGTCCTGCTGGATCTCCTTGACGTCCTGCCTTCTCCCTACCATTGCGAGGCAAGTGTTCAGCAATCAAATGTTCGATAACCTAATTGGCCCCAATAGAGATCGGAAATCCAGCGCAGACGTATTGAAGCTCGTGTCAAAGGAACAATTGAGTCCTGTTCACGTTCGGGTGTGTCTATCAGCACCCTTATTCCAATCCTCGAAAAAACCACCCAAGAACTTCGGATCCAGTTCCCTGACGCTGAGAGCATGTTCAAACAGAAGGAAGATCACATGAACGAAGCGATTAAGTCACTACGCGCGGAGAATGCTACTTCAAGTGTGTTCATTCCCTTCCTCATTCGAGCTTGCTTCACCGATTTTCAATTATATGTGTTTGATTTGGCTCCTTCAGACGAAACGACGGCAAATCTTAAAACTCTTCTCCGTGCATACTGACGGAAAGATCAATGCGAGACCCTGTATATGAATGGCCAAGTCACTGATGTGGCACGGATACTTCTCGAGACAGTGGAGGGGACTGCGAGCGACGACGCAAGAGCCGATACGTGCATTATGGACTGGCTTGTTGGTGGGTATCCTTGTCGCGGATTAGAAACAACTGTTCAACTCCTTCCATCAGAGGTTACGAACAAGTGTATCTGCCAGCTCGAGAGAATTGGAGACGGGGCGGCACAAATCAATGATCATCGTGAAGCACTCGAAGCCTACTCCACTGCACTCTCCCTTGGTCCATCGACCCCAAGTGATCTATTAATCAAGTGGGCCAACGAAAGTCTACTTCGTAGCTCGACAAACAATGCATTGGATGCTGCAGCAAAGGTACATGTAATTTAATATGCATAGATCTTGATTTAATCGTCGCCTCAGTTCAAGGTCCCCAGATTTGTTGTTTACTCCACAATTTGTGACGTCCTCGAAGGGAACGATCGCATTCCGGAGGCAATAGATTGTTTTCGACGAATGCAAAGTGAACTTACATCGGATACAAGTATTCAGGACGAGCGGGCCTTGTGGGAACTCGGTAAGTAGTCAGAGAGGCGCGGTAAAAGCTCCCTAAGCGGCCAAGACAGGTTTTCAACGACGATGCGCGCAAAAATTACAACAACTCTCTGATGTCGTGATGGACTCTCGGAACTACAAGGATGTTATTGACCACTTGACCGTTGTATTATTACTCGATCCCAAGGATCGCGTGGGTGCCCTAATCAGGCGAAGCAAAGCACGGGTGATGATGAGCTCATGGGAAGACGCGCTCAGTGATGCAGACGAGGTATGCTTTGCACCTATGTTATAAACAATATCATTGACACATTGCGCAGGTCACCCAACTCGACCCATCATCCTATCGAGGCCATGAGCAGAGGTATGTGGTATTACATGGGGCAGGACGCTATGCGGAAGCTGTTGAGGCCTTTGATACAATGCTATCAAAACTAGATCAATCCCCCGACGAACATGTTCGTGGTGAGTAATTTTGTCAACATTACCCTGGCCTCCCCATATTGATCATTATCAACGTCAGAACTTCGTGGTCGGTATCTCGATGCCAGACCTGAGATTCGACGTGTCATCCATGCGACCGTTTCTCAGGTGCCACGGGTGCTCATCGACACTACCACCGGTCGACTCCTTGACAAAACACAGTTGACCGCAGAATTCGAGGCCCATGATATCTTCCCCGAGCTTGTCTCATCTATGACAAGAGAGCTAGACGATGCTCGTGTTCTGAGAGAGGTGAAAAGTTTCTACGAATATGCGATGTTATCACACAAGTGGGGAGACGACGAACCCCTTCTACAGGACGTCGATCACATCTCAATCTACGATCTAAAAACGTCTCCAGCGAACATGAAGCTACAGACGTTTTGCTCCACTGCGCGTTCCCATGGATGCCGGTGGGCATGGAGTGACACATGCTGTGTCGATAAGGTCAACAACGTGGTATTGCAAGAGTCGCTAGTCTCCATGTTCTCTTGGTAT
>JBBPLF010000138.1:39361-57762 GCA_038089615.1 Aureoboletus auriporus
CAAACTCGAACAAGGTTGATCTCAAGGGGAGCATATGGAACAAACGAGCATGGACCTTCCAGGAATACATAGCTGCCGAAAGGGTCGTATTCTATACCATGGATTGGAAGCCATATCTTGGTCTGACGTTGTCAAACCACAAAGAGTCGCCTATCATCATCTCCGAGATGTGGCTGGTCTCACAGGTCTCTCAGGAGCAATTGGGCATGCTTCGACCTGGGCTAAACAGAGTACGCGAGAAGCTATTTCTAGCTTTGATGCGTCAATCGACTCTCGTGGAAGACATGGCCTACTCCCTACTCGGCATTTTCAATGTCGCCATTCCTGTTATCTATGGCGAGCAACACCGGGCGGTTGGCCGACTCTTGGAACATATCCTGACGGGTTCCCGCGACGTCGCTGTTCTCGCGTGGACCGGCACCGCGAACACATACAACAGTTGTCTACCCATGGACTTGACTGTCTATAACCAACTCGAACCGCCACACATTCCACGACCCATGCAGGTCTCCCAGGTGGATCAGAAAGTGATAGAATTGCGCTCACTCATCCCTGATCTCTCCCTGGTCATAAAGTTATATGAGAAGCTCACTGTGCTTCCGCCCCCTTCCCTTGCCTCCAGTCGACTGGACCTCCCTGGCATCATCATTCTCGTCGACAAAGTTGTTTGTGTATCAGGACCAGATCTCAAGACCAACATTTGTGTGTATCATGCGACAACGACCGTGTTTGGTGACTTGGAGATCAGGACAACAGACGAACTTACGGCGATGAACGATCTCTACCTCGTCCACCCATGGATCCGCCCGCTGCTCGCCCAAGAATCTCTGCGTGGTCCGGGTAGGACTGCTAGGCATGACAAGACGACGCAAGCTCTCCGGTTACTCGCCAGGCTGATGCAGCCATTTGGGGCACTGTTATTTGAGTGGGTGTCGCACGCTGAATATAGGCGGGTCGCAACAGACAGCTTGATCATGGCCCAAGTGTGTAAAAATGCATCGTTGGATGACTTGGTTCAGAACATTGACAAGATAGAAGTTCAGTAGACTCGGTTTTAGGATGACACATGGCTTGTTCATACTTACAAGTTGGGTGATGTACTGTCCACGAAGTCAAACATCGGATTGTGTATGTCGTCGAAATATTACACTGTAAACAAGGCAGAGAATAATTACTTGCGCACCAATACTGATCATGGATTTCCTCCTACAAAAAAACAAAGCGTGTATCTTGGCTCGAGTCACGGTGGTCATGCTCAAATGTGGGGGAGTGGGAAGTCGGAGGTCGTGTTTGGGAGTGTAGAAGAAAAGCGCGCTAGTGGCCTTCATTGTGCGCGATTTGAGCTTGGACGAGATGGATTGACCTGGCTCTCGAGGAACATGCGAACGGTGGGTCAATCTGAGCAAGGCAAAGTAGAAAGAACATCTTGTATTACGCACCTTGTTTACCATTCCTCAGGCTGCAGGCTTGACCCGAATAGATGCTGAGCATCAGTCTCTTCGTCAAGTAAGCGCCCAGGATGGTTGGCGATTGTGCCCTATGATCCTGTCTGATAAGGGATACGCGCATGGAAGGTCACAATGTCATGGGAAGCAAATACTGCGTATTGTGTTTTTCCACCACTCTGAAACCAGCGTACGCCGGGGGCGCGGAATGGTGAGCATACGAAGGGGCGACGACACTGATGGAAAAGAGACTTGGAGCTGAGATGAGTGAAAAAAAAGCGTCTCATGAAAATGAGTCCTCCAGCAAAAAGGGAAGTGGACTGAAATCAATTGACTAGATGGCTTGCCAGACGTTGTGTTCCTCTGAGCAGTAGCAAAGACGCAACAATTCGACGTTGGCGAGTGAAAGAGCCTGAGGGCAAGGATGTATGGACACCAGGGAAATCAGTACTCAGTTTTCAGTCATGCACTGTAGTGGCAAGATGGAAAGTGGATTGTCCCAACGCGCATCAGTACTAGTGAGGGTTGGGCTGAGTGAGCGTAGATAAACGCCGTTGCGCTTTGCTTCTCACGCATTCAGTGAGCACGTGCTCACATTCCCCGGGCCGGGCCGCTCCCGCAGGACCCGCACTGCTGTGTCGACAATCAACCATTTATGTTGCCTGCACACGACCAGCCCATCATCGAACGTACAACGGCATGGCAGATTCGGCCAACTGGAATGACCCAGTGCCCTTGACCACTTCCCTCTCCAAACGGTGTGCTTGCCCATGGCGGGCCTGTAGATCCTCCCTTGTATTCGACGTTTCTGTTTTCCGAGCGTACCTACTCTCCCTCTTGCCCAGTTGCTCGGTGTGTATCCAGAAGAATTTTTTAGTCTTTTCAACGACGAGTTCTAGGAGAAGATGTCAAGGAGAAGGTCGGGGCATTGTATATATCATCAAGGTCAAAGAGGACAGAGGGTGAGCTGAAAACTTGGATCTGGCTCAAACCTACCTCACTAGTACGGTAGTACCAGAAGATTTCTCCGAAATTCTCCTATCAACTCACCCTGCAGCTCAACTATTTCCCCATCGAATATCGCATCGCTAGTCCTCATTAAACGTGGTCCCACCCTCAGCACGCTCACTCTGGCTGCCCAACTATATATACGAACTTGCTTGGGAGTGAGGAGACGCTGTGTGAGAGCCTGCATGTCGTGGTGAGTTGCGGTGTGAAGCCATAGGTTGATGCGTTTGTCAGTGCTCCTGGCGCTGGCAAGGACGGCGGTGACACTAAAATGGGTAAGCAGATTATTGAAGTATCTCGTGCTCGCCTCATAGGTGCATAGGACTACCTATGGCGAAATTTTTGCGGGCCTCGAGTTACCGCTTCTGCATTGTCAGCAAAATGTCGAAATACCAGAGGTGCATCTTATACTTCATCCTGTGATCGAACGGGCTGTTGAAAATGTCTGGTGGTTTTACTAGGCGTCTGGGTCGTAACTGATTCGCATTTATGGCCCAGGATCACACAAGTGGGGAAACAGCGAAGTACTCCTGCAGGACGTCCAGGATATCTCTGTCTATGAGCTAGAAGCATCTCCAGGAAAAGTCAAGTTATAGATGTTCTGCTCGATCGTGCGTTCTCAAGGATCCCGGTGAGCATGGAGTGATACATGCTGCGTCGATAAAGTCAACAACGTGGTGTTGCAGGAGCCACTTGTTGCAGTGTTCGCTTGGTATCGTGGTTCGTGACGTTCGTCGCTCACACTTGTTCATCTTTTTAGCGTTTGATCGCAGTCCGAGGAGCCTGGTGGACTCAAGGGGAGCATATGGAATACTCAAGTCTGGACCTACTAAGAATATGTGACTACCGACCGGGTGCGATTCTACACGGAGGACCGGCTACCCTATCTCGACTTGACGATGTCGAATCATAAAGAGTACTATAATCATCTCGGAGATGGAGCAGGTTTCAGAGGTTTCTACCGGGCATTTGGCTATACTACAGCATGGCCTTGACAGAGTCCGGGAAAAGCTCTCTCTGGCTTTGATACGTCAAAGACGCTCGTAGAAGACAGTGCCTACTCCTTGCTTGGGATCTTCCACGTCGCGATTCCAGTCATATACGGAGAGGGCAAGCGCGCGGTCGGCCGACTTTTGGAGCACGTTCTGACAGGATCGGGCGATGTTACGATGCTTGCATGGACTGGCACAGCGAATGCATATAACGGCTGCCTACCTGCGGATCTGACTGTGTACAAGGAATCGTGCCGCGGCAAGTTCCGCTACTCATGGAGACGTCTCAGATAGTGACGAATTTGCACACCTCCCTACACGACCCATCCACTCCCACGAAGCTGTATGATCGTATAAAGGAAGCTTCCATCTCGTTGCCAGTCGACTACTACTTTCCGGTATTATGTGCCTTGCCACCGAAGTTATCATGTGTCTGGACCAGATCCGTATACGAACCTTTGTACATATTTTGTGACGACGAGACTATTTGGTGACGTGGTGATCAAGACAACGAGCGACTTGACCACGATGAATGCTCTTTACCTCATTCATCCATGGATCCACCCACTCCTCGACCAAGAATTTTCCGTGCTCCGACGGGCTTTACAAGACGACACGAGCACTCCGATTAATCGCTCGGCTGATGCAGCCATTTGGGCCACTCTTATTGGAGCAACTCTCGCGTATTGAATATAGGCGGGTCGCAGCAGACAGCTTGATGATGGTTGAGATCTGCAACGAAGTTTCGCTGAACACTTTGATAGAGAATATATGCACGATCATTGTACAATATTTGGTATCGATTTCTGGGATCGAGGTTCTTCATTGACGGCCCAGAGTTTCATCCGATACGAGAATACGATACTCGAACATATATCAGTCTGGATCAAGGCGAACGGTAGGACGAGCGCGCAGCGTGGTGTTTAAGTTGACGTATCAGACACCAGGGAGCGTCGGATTACCGTAGCGGATATATCACACCTAACACATCCGAGGGCTGAGTGAGAGCAAGGGATTGGTGTATGACATTTTTAGTGCTCGTACAATCAAGTGATATTTTATTCTAGCCACCACCGGTATCGGACAGCCTCTGTTCCAGCGGTGTGAGACACAAAAAAGCCTTGTTGACAAGTTGTCGCATAATCGGATCTGAGGATACCCTGGCCCTCTCCAAAGATTTGATTGTTGGGGAGTTGTCAGCGGGTAGACAGAAAGTTGTGGGGCGACGTACTATAATGGACCCCGGCTGTGTTGAGATTTGACTTGTCTGTCAGGGTCAAGGTAGTCAGAACATTATTTGGAGTTCGTGAGTCCACGTCAAAAATCCGACCGTTAAGGGCTGATTTAGATTGCAGTTAGACAGAGATAGAACACCTGCTGAAAATCTACCTTGTAGTAGACGAGACACTGTCTCAAATATCTCCAACTGGGTTTTGAACTGGAGTTTCTGCTTTGCCTCATCAAGACGATTCTGCAGGTCCCAACGGAAGTAATCCCGCAGTTCTCTTTGATCGCCCTCATACATTTGAATCTCCCTTCGGGCTCTTCGAAGGCCCACCTGAAGCCCGATTACCTTGTCTTTAAAACCTCGATGCACTGCCGAGACTTTGCAAGCACCTTCTTCCTCATCCTCCTTCGACTAGCTGTCAGTGGACTGGGGCGACTGATAGTACCTGATGTAGAAATAAAGACACCAATATCCCGGGATGAGGATTCTGAAAGAGAGAAGTTGGATTTGACGCCATCGTCTGATATTTGCATAGCATTCAAGTTCTAATATGCGGCAAGCTTGTTCAAATCGTCGTAGATCTCCCTTGGTAGGGTGACCAGTTGTCAGGAAACGCCTTCCATAGAGAGACTAAAGGTAGAGAACATCATGGTTGAGCTGGAGGAGGGGATACCTGCTCACGATTTCAGAGAGGACCCCCTGCGACTAAAGTTGGCACTGAGAAGGGAGTACATTTCCATTTGCTTCTTCACTTCAAGTTCACAAATTAGCTGATGGGTCTCAATCTATCACGTACTCAATGGATGACGCTATCCCGCCTTCAATTCAGACTCGGACCACTGGCAATAAGAATGCTTACGAAGATGCATCTAAAGACCTCATACTCTATCACTCCACGTTGACAAGATCAAGACGAAGATCGTCCGCCAAAAGTACCATACTCGGCGTGCGGTTCGACGAGTGCCTCGTTCTGTTTCCGACCGTGGCCAAACATGCATGACCCCGCATTATGTACGGGCTCGATCCGATCAATGCATCGGAACTGTACGTTCGCCAGATGCACGTAAGAAGACGTCCTCCAGCCTACCCCGGCCCACCCTATTGAAACCATCGTTAGCACGTGTATCAGAAAACACGGACCACGTTTAGATTGTAAAGACCCTCGAGGGATGTTTGAAAAAGGGGCGATGCGCCCGTTCGATGGGTCTCGAAACACGTATGTGAGCGTACACGCCTCGGTTGTCTCAGAGCGCGACTCGGATGAGAGGCGGACACCCGCCGCTACCAACACATCTGCCGTCTTTTCCACAAGTGGTCCACCCGAACGACTTCCACTGGATTGGTAACATAGATGATGAAGAAGGTGCACAGCGCATTCGAGTCTCCAAAACAACTGGATAATGTCGGGCGTGGTAGCCCATTCCTCTGCACACACAGGGACAGGCAGCAAGGTCACTTTGGTGCGCCGGAGGGCATATCGTTCTCCATCCAAGTATATTGTATCATACCCGAGTTTAGTTCCTCGACGGTGCTCTTCACATCTAGCCTAATCCCAACTTTGTTTTACTGTACGCGAACGACATAGTTCACTCATGTCATTGATTCAGAAGTTGAATAGAGTCCAATACTCGCTTTTTCCGAGCTCTACCCCATCGCTCTGCCGCGGTCAACAGGATTCAGAGGCCATTTGTGACGAAAAGGATGGGGTGTCTCAGGTTGCCCAATGTAGCGAAATTTACCCATGCGCGGTGAAATTTCCTGATCAAGCGTCTTCGTAAATAGGAAAAGTAGGACATGGCATTGTTCAGATGGTCAATGGGTACCAGTTACACGGTAGTATGCACGGATGGGAACAATGCGTTGGGTACGTCGTAGAAATAAGGCCCTGAAATTAATCTAGGGAGAGGTTGCTTACCTAGATCCACATCCAAAAACGATCAGATAAGAAAGTCCACTTCGCCCCGCTCATAAAAATATATAAGCTCGCGTTTCAAAAGACATAAACACGGGTCGGCTGATTTGCTCGATTTTTCGTGTCCATTGACGTGGGATGTCACGACGAGTTCGACGGCGGCTTCGGGGATGTATACTTCGCTGTTCGGTGAGGGGGTGAGTATGAGTGTGGGTGTGTGTGTTCTATTTCGTGCATAATGTGGATGTAACAGTTGTGGTAGCGAAGATACCGGTATGAGCTGAGAGAATAGGGTAGATTCGACTCAATATGGCTTTCGCCAGCTTTTATCTTGCAGATAGATTTCCTATTTGCGGTCTTGTCGCAAGGGTATTGAACGGGTTTAGAACGCGGCATAGGTAGCTGAACCCGGAGATCGTCTTGCAAACCGCGGAATTCGGAACACGTTGATGCATTATTTCTAATTCGAATATGATCAGAATGTATCTCATGATAGCAGCTTTCCGTTTATGGATTGAACGAACCCAGGTCACATTGCAAAAGGGCATCTAGAATGGCCAACGACGTGTTGACATTTTGATCGTGACACATATCCCCAAGATGTGCCCTGCACATAGAGGGATGAAGGGGCTACGTTGTATGACAGTATTCAACACGAGGGGTCTGTCGAGGGTTCTGGCAAGCTTCAAGGCTAGTCAAGATAAAATGTTTTGGATACACATATTTTAACTGCAAGGGGATCGCCGGCAGGGACGTGAACTGCAGATATGTTAGGCGAAAGCAGGGAATGCATTCGCGAGGTCAAGCAAAGAAGAATCGACATAAAAACACGGAGTGGTTAGAACTCTTGTCATCGTGCCAGGATTATTGTTCACCTCGTGTATCCTTCCTATCAGCCTGGAGCATTTATCCCCTCCGTTACGTACACAATGAGTCTGAGGAGAGTGAATGCCCATTGCCCAGGACACGAGGCGATAAGGGACACGTGCATGCCAAGCAACAACTTGAAAATGGCCAAGCGCGCATTCTTCTTCTCACCATCCTGATACAAAGTGCAGTATGTCTTCCAGCGTGCGATCACAGAATAGTGAGTATACGGAATAGCGGAAGAGGCGACACTAACGAAAGGATAAGAATCGACTGGGGACGGACCTTCCTCAAGCAATAGAAAGAAAAAGGACGCAACAAGAATCCAAAGTGAGAAACTTGGCGAGCAACTGAAAGCGCAGTACTGACGAGATAGCAAGAGTCCAACGAAGACAATCATTCCTCCGTAGTCGTTAAGCGAGAGAAGACAGAAATCGATTGCCCGAGCGTCGAGGTCGTCGTGTTCCTCGCAGACGGAGAACACCTTGTGAGCGGTGACAGTGGCGGAAGCGTTCGACGTTGGGAGGTGATAGATGGGATCGTGACGGGAACATCAATGAATGCAGAAAGTTTTGTTCGCAGCATTGCAGCTTCACGAGACGGAAAGTGGATCGTGGGTGGGACGGAGAAAGGCGAAGTGACGGTGTGGAATGCAGAGAGCCACGACAAAGTGAGGGCGATAAAAGGACACCAATCGTGGGTGTACGCGGTGGACGTCTCACCGGATGGGACGAAAATCGTAAGTGGATCGGCTGACCACGCACTCTTTGTCTGGTCACGCTCGAGTGGCGAGCGACTGCTCGGCCCCATCAAACACGACTACTTGGTGGTCGCAGCCAAGTTTTCCCCCAACGGATGTTTCATTGCCACTGCGACGTGGGACCGCAGGTCTGTTCGGATTTACGACTGTCAGGATGGCCGCCTCCTCGTCGACTTTCCAATCCAAGTCAACTCGTCCAACAACCATTCTCTCGCCTGGTGGAGCGACACGAAACTCTTTGCCTTGTCGAAGGACGGCACCATCAACTGCCTCGACATGTCATCCCAGACGACGCTCTCTCAATGGCCCATTCACGACTCGAATAACAGGGACCCTCGGTGCATCTCCCTGGCAAACGACGGTGCATTTATCGCAGTCTCTTCCGACTCGTCGGTCTCATTCTGGGACACTACTACGCACGTGCAAATCGGGTCCGTCATTTATCATCCATCCAAAGTCTTCTCTATGGCCATCTCATCAAACCACGACCTTGTGACCGCTGGAGGCTCAAAAATCGTCTTGCGGGATCTCCTTCGCATCCTTCCCTCTCATTACTGTGACGAGGCAAGTGTTCAGCGCTCAGTCATCAAATGTTCCATGAATGGGACACCTCATCCTACCTTATTGGCTACAATAGATATTCGAAATCCGGCGCAGACGTGCTGAAGCACGTATCCAAGAGACGACCGAGTCATTTTACGCACAGTTTGCGCTTTCGAGCAATTCTATCACCACCCTCGCTCCAAATCTCAAAGAAATCGTTGAAGAACTTCGATTTCAACTTGCTCACCCCGAATGCACAGCCGAGGCGAAGGAGGAGAGCATGGTCGAGGCTATTAGGTCACTATACATGGAGAACGCCAATTCAAGTACGTTCATCCTTATTCGAGAATCCTCCATCAATTTTCTATTGTATGCGTTCCTTCAGACGAAAAGATTGCCAATCTTGAGAAAACCAACCAAGAACTCCGTGATAAGCTTGCTCAGTCCCAGCATGATGTAGATGCCCAACACAAAGCTTATACCCTCCTTTGCGCATACCGCCAGAAACATCTCTGCGAGACCCTGTATGCGGATGGCCATATCATTGATGCGGCACGAACGTTTCTCGAGATGGAAGGGACGGCAAGCGACGATGTGAGATCCGACATGTTGATAACGGACTGGCTTTTTGGTGAGTTCCGCAATCAACGATCAAGGAACGCTGATCATTCTTGACCTCAGGGTTTACAACCAAATGTATATCTGAGCTGGAGAGAATTGGAGACTTGGCATCGCAGATCAATAATCATGATGAAGCATTCGCAGCCTACTCCACTGCACTGTCCCTTGGTCCATCGACCCAAAGTGATTTATTAATCAAGTGGGCGAGCACAAGTCTGCTTTGTGGCTCGACAAATAACGCATTGGACATTGCAACAAAGGTACATATACTTTAACATGCCTGGATGTTGATTAAATCGTCACCTCAGTTCAAAGTCCCCATATTTCTTATTTACTCCACAATATGTGATATCCTCGAAGGCAGCGGTCGCAATCTGGAGGCAATAAGTTGTTTTCGACGAATGCACGCTGAACTCACGTCGGATACAAGTATCCAGGACGAGCGAGCGCTTTGGGAACTCGGTGGGTGCTCACACAGAGCCATGGCCAAACCTCGTTAAACGTTCTACGCAGGCTTTCAACAGCGATGCATTCAAAATTTACAGCAGCTCTCTGACGTTGCGATGGACTCTCGGAACTACAAGGAAGCCGTTCACCACTTGTCGAGTATATTGTCGTTCGATCCGACGGACCAGTTAGATCCCCTGATCAAGCGAAGCAAAGCTCGATTGATGATGGGCTCATGGGATGACGCGCTCATCGATGCAGACATGGTATATTTTGTACCTGTCACAGATAATGTTATTGACACAGTACGCAGGCCATCAAACTTGACCCGTCATCTTATCGAGGCTATGAGCGGAGGCATGCAACATTACGTGGAGCAAGACGCTATGCAGAAGCTGTTGAAGCGTTTGATGCGATGCTATCAAAGCTAGATCAATCCCCTCACGAACATATTCATGGTGAGCGATTTTCTCAACATCCGTCTGGCTTCTCCATATTAATGAACATCAATGTCAGAGCTTCGTGGCCGGTATATCGATGCAAGACCCGAGATTCGACGCGTAATCCATGCGACGGTTTCTCAGGTACCACGGGTACTCATTGACACCACCACCGGTCGACTCCTTGACAGAATACAGTTAGCTGCAGAATTCGAGCGTCATCCTATCTTTCCTGAGCTTGTCTCAACGATGACGAGAGAGTTAGATGATGCTCGTGTTCTGAGAGAGGTGAAAAATTTCTACCGATACGCGATGTTATCACACAAGTGGGGAGACGACGAACCCCTCTTGCAGGACGTCGAGCACACCTCGATTTACGATCTAAAATCATCTGCGGCGAACGTCAAGCTACAGATGTTTTGCTCGACCGCGCGTTCTCACGGATGCCAGTGGGCATGGAGTGACACATGCTGCGTCGATAAGGTCAACAACGTGGTGTTGCAAGAGTCGCTGGTTGCTATGTTCTTTTGGTATCGTGGTTCAGCCCTCACACTCGTCTACCTTCTCGACGTCTTGTCCAACTCGAACAAGGTTGATCTCAAGGGAAGCGTATGGAATACGCGAGCATGGACCTATCAAGAATACATGGCCGCTGAAAGGGTGCTGTTCTATACAGAGGACTGGAAACCATATCTTGGTTTGACGCTCCCGAACCACAAAGAGTCACCCATAATCATCTCCGAGATGCAGCAGGTCTCACACCAGCTTTTGGCTGTGCTTCGACCTGGGCTAAACAGAGTACGCGAGAAGCTATTTCTAGCTTCGATGCGTCAATCCACTCTTGTGGAAGACATGGCCTACTCCCTACTCGGGATATTCAATGTGACAATCCCTGTTATATATGGCGAGCAAGACCATGCGGTTGGCCGACTCCTCGAACATATCCTGACTGGATCCCGCGACGTGACCATCCTCGCGTGGACAGGAACCGCGAATACATACAACAGCTGTTTACCCATGGACTTGACAGTCTACAATCAACTGGTACCGCCACACATTCCACGACCCATGGAAATCACCCAGGTGGATCAGAAAGTGAGGGAATTGCGTTCATCCATTCCCGACCTCTCCTTGGTTATAAATTTATATAATCAAGTCACTGCGCTTCCGCCCCCTTCCCTTGTTTCCAGTCGACTGGACCTTCCCGGCATCGTTGTTCTCGTCGATGAAGTTGTCCGCATCTCGGGACCAGATCCAAAATCGAACATCTGTGTGTATCGTACGACAACAGCTGTGTTTGGCGACGTAGAGATCAAGACAACTCACGACCTGACAGCGGTAGATGCACTCTACCTCGTCCACCCATGGATCCGCCCACTGCTCGCTCAGGAGTTCTCGCGTAGTTCAGGTAGAGCTGCTAGGCAGGACAAGACCACACAAGCCCTCCGGTTGGTTGTTCGGCTGATGCAACCATTTGGGGCATTGTTGTTTGAGCAGGTGTCGCATGCCGAATATAGGCGGGTCGCAACGGACAGCTTGATCATGGCTCAAGTTCGTACAGATATCTCGTTGAATGAGTTGATTCCGAATATCGACAAGATAGAAGTCCAATAATGCTTGCAGCACGATTTGTCTCCCATTTGGATCTTTTACTCGCTATATAGATAGCTGTCGTGAAGATTGTATTCGGTCTTCATACCAGTTGGATTAGAATTCACAAATAATGAGCTGCAAATGTGTATGTCGTCGAAATAATGCACTGTAAACAAGTTAGAAATCGTTTCTAGATGTATCTCGCACCAATAATGATCAGGCAGGGGCATCCGCATCCGCCTACAAAGAATCAAAGCATGTATCTCGTCTCGAGTCACCACGACGCGAAGACGCCTCTCACTTTACCTGTCGGCCGAGTGATCTGGTCGTCCCGATCACTCTGGCTCCGCACCTGTGCAGGACATTGCCAGCGATCAACAATAGCCAGGACATCAACAGGGGAACAAAGCTTGACATAACAACCACGCTCGCATCAGCAGTATCGCAAATCCCTGTCTCGATCACCCATCCTAACTTTTTTTTTGCTTTCGAATTTTCGGAAAATTCGGTGGACGGAACCGTGTTCGTCGTCAGAATGCATCACGGGTTCAACGACGCTTGAATTGGATGTTATTTTTGGACGGGTCGAACCACACACGCGCAGGTATCATTTCCATTGCGCGTGATCTTCGTTTGTAGATTTGATGCGATAAGCCTGTCGCTTTACAGATAGATGTTCTACTTGGCGGTCTTGTTGATATCTGTCTGAACATGGAATCCGTATGAAACAAGCCATGGAAACACGTTGACGGATTATCTCATATTCGAAGATGGTTACAATGAGTGTCTCACCAATGCAGTTCTCCGTTTATTGACTGTTGCGAGCGGGGTTCTAGAAAGACAAACGACAAGTTGACGTTGCTCGTGACAAAGCCTCGGATGTCGCCAGGCGCGCGCCCGCATAAGGGGATTGGGTGCGTGATGTTGTAGTATTCGGACATGGTGTCAGGACGAAAGGATTCGGGACCTCGCTTTTTACTTGCAAGAGGGTATCGCCAATAGCGACATTGAGCAGTAACTGTGCCAAGTATACAGAGGGGACCCATTCCTGTGGTTGAAGGAAAGAAGAATCGAGAGGATCAAGTCTCGCAAAGTACATAACAAGCAGCATACATAGAAGGTCTTGTCATCATGCTAGGATTGTTGCACACCTCATTGATCTTTCCTACTAGCCTGGAGCAACATTCTCTTCGAATCTGAACCTGGGATAGAAGTAAATGAACTCACGAGGCGATTGTGCGACCATGACGGGCCCGAGTTTCCGATAAGGGACACGTACATACTAGGTAGCAGCTTGGAAATGGGCGCCAGCGCCATTCTTTCCACCACTCTGATACCTAGTCTAATATGTCTTCCAGCGTAGGCCTGGAGCCACAGAATGGTGAGTAATCGGAACGGTGAGAGACGCGACACTGATGAGAAGACAAGAATCGACCGGGGACAGACCTTCCTCAGGTACTAGAGACCAAAAGGACACAACAAGAATGCAAGGTGTTGGCGAGTCAACGCAAAGCGCAGTACTAACGAGGAGGCAAGAGTCGAATAAAAACAAGTCTTCCTCCGGAATCGTGAAGCGAGAGAAGATTGAAATCGATTGTCCAGAGGTGTGGCACGTGGCATTCCTCGCCGACGGAGAGCATCTTGTGAGCGGTGACGCTCACAACAAGATACGACGTTGGCGGGTGCAAGATGGAATGGCAGTGGGGACACCGATGGATGTGGGAAGTCAAATTTCCAGCGAAATTGCGGTCTCGCAGGATGGACAGTGGATCGTGAACGGGACACTTGAAAACCAAGTGATGGTGTGGAATGCGAAGAGCCACGAAAAAGTGACGGTGATTCAAGGACACCAACATTGGGTGGGCGCGGTGGACGTCTCACCGGATGGGACGAAAATCGCGAGCGGATCGGATGACGAGACACTCTGTATCTGGTCGTTCTCGAGTGGTGAACGACTACTCGGCCCGTTCAAACACAGAGATGATGTGACCGCCGTCAAGTTTTCTCCTGACAGCCGCTTCATCGCCACTGCGACGTGGAACCACAACTCTGTTCGAATTTATGACGGTCAGGATGGCAGCCTCGTCGTCGACTTTCCGATCAAAGTCAGCTCGTGGAGGAATCTTTCCCTTGCCTGGTGGAGCGACAAGCAACTCTTTGCGTTGTCTGACGATGGCAACATCTACTGTCTCGACATATCTTCCCGCACGATGCTCTCTCAATGGCCCGTTCACGACACCAAATACCAGTGTCATCTCTCCCTCGCTGGCAATGGTGCATTTATCGCAGTCTCTTCCCAATCGTCGGTCTCATTCTGGGACACTACTACGCACAAGCAAATCGGGTCTGTCATCACCCACCCGGACGCCGTTCTTTCTATGGCCATCTCAGCAAATTACCACCTCGTGATCGCTGGAGGCTCAAAAATCATCTTGCCTGATCTCCTTGACATCCTTCCCTCTCCCTACCATGACGAGGTAACCATTCAGCCATCAAGTGTTCAAGAAATGAGACAGCTAATTCTACCCTGTTGACCACAATAGTCATTCGAAATCCAGCGCAGACGTACCGAAACTCGTGTCAAAGAGACATTCGAATCCTGTGCGCGTTCGGGCGTGTCCATCAGCACCCTTGTTCCAATCCTCGAAGAAACCGCTCAAGAACTTCGTATGCAGTTCCCTGACGCTGAAAGCACGGTGAAGCGGAAGGAAAATGGCATGAACGAAGCGATGAGGTCACTACGCGCGGAGAACGCCAATTCAAGTGGGTTCATTCTTATCCTCGTCCCAGCTTCCTTCACCCATTTCCCATCATACTCATTCCTTCAGACGCAAAGATTACAAATCTTGAGAAAACCATCCAAGATCTCCGTACCAAACTTGTTGAATCCCGGCACGAGGCAGGTGCCTTTTGTGCATACCGCCGAAAAGATCAATGCGAGACCCTATATGCAGACGGCCGTATCATTGATGCGGCATGGACACTTCTCGGGACTGCGGGCGAGGACGTGAGATCCAACGCGCTGATCATGGACTGGCTCTTTGGTGAGTTTCGTTATCATAGATTACTGATAACTGTTCGATCCTTTCAATCAGACTTCACGAACAAATGTATCACCCAGCTGGAGAGAATCGGAGACGAGGCATTACAGAGCAATAATCACGTTGAATCACTCGCAGCCTACTCCACTGCACTCTCCCTTGGCCCATCGACCCCAAGTGATCTATTAAACAAGTGGGCGACGACAAGTCTGCTTAGTGATTCGACAAATGAACCATTGGAGGTTGCAAAAAAGGTGCACAAGTATACTTTAACACGGCTGGATATTGATTTAACCGTGGTCTCAGTTCAAGGTCCCGAGATATCTTGTTTACTCCACAATTTGTGACATCCTCGAAAGGGGTGGTCGCATCCAGGAGGCAATAGATTGTTTTCGACGAATGCAAAACGAACTCACATCGGACGCAAGTATCTCTGATGAGCGATCGCAGTGGGAACTTGGTGAGTGGTCACGGAGGGGCCCGGCCAAAGCTCTCTAAGCGTATGACACAGGCTTTCAACAGCGATGCACGCAAAAATTACAGCAGCTCTCTGACATTGCAAGGACGTTTCGTTGGATAACTTGATCGAAAATTTCTGCACGATCGACTTCCAGTACGTAGTCTTGATGTCACCACCATGGAATCTCTAGCACATCGATCCGCTTTACCTTGGAATGTCTCGTCCAGCATGAAAACATTGTACATTCTGCAACCAGCAAAATGTGAACTTGATCATGACAACGCACTTTCAACTTCCATAGTACTAGTACAACCTATTCAACACACGCCGTACGACACTCATATACAGAATTAGAATGCTTCCTCAATCACTTTCAACTTCAACAAACTTGAACACCTGTGCCTTGGATCCAACGACGACAGGCTGAATCGTAATCTGTTGATGATGTTACGCACCAAGTGAGGCACTGCTATATTTTGAAGAAAATTAAACACGCTTACGGGTTCATCTGGCGCTCCCGCAGTCCATACATTTCTCTCTGTGATGTCAGTCGCAACGCTAGAAAGGGTACAGGTGATTGGTAAGTAAACATGTCCGAATCCAAGGCCATACTTGTCATATGTTAGACTCACCGATAGGTGCCTTCGGTCTCGTCGATGGGAACAAAGAACCAGCACCGATCATGCTCGTTGTCGCTTGCAAAGACCTCCTCATGTGGATAGCTGAAGAGGTAATCGCCGATCATTATCCCCACGGCAGCGCCGGGAACGATTTGTGAAAACACCCGCAACTACTAGCTGCGTAAGTATTCGTACCGCTCGTCGGAGGCAGGAAACAGAATACGTCGGTCATTTTACCATTGAGCAGGAATGGCGGGTCTGGCCTTGGTGGCACAGACGACTGAGGCGAGATGCCAACTTTGAGGTTTCCCGGGAGAGTGGAATAGGCGATGTAACCAGTGGAGTTGGACATCGCGACACTGAATGAGATGGAAAGGCGATGGTTGAACCGGGGTAGCTTTATACCTTCCACAGTCTCCCTCACTTGTCCTGGAATGGAACCGACTAAGTAATCGGTGGTAGATTCGGTAGCATACAGGGGTTGCCGAGGGAGATCAAAATTTCCGCTGCCACCATCTGAACTCCGAGGTTACTTACATGCACCCTACCCCAGAATTGTACCGCCACATTCAGGTCCCACTAGTAGTAGCGCATTCAGAAAGAGTGAAGGACAATAATTAGGGATTCAACGGAGATTCCGTCCTGCTTCTGATGCGTTATATAGAATGTCCCACGTCCATGAAGACAGTAGTAAGAGGAGGTATTCGTTGACTCGTGCAGGCGACGTACCAAAGTACGAATGTCCCTTTGTTCCGTCACCTGAGAATCAGCTGTAAGCGAATTGCTGCCATTCGGAAGTTTTAAAATCTGGGGAGTACAGTATGTAACACGGAACTTCAGCGCAATGGGGTCTAACAAACTGGGTCTCTTCG
Source organism: Aureoboletus auriporus (assembly GCA_038089615.1). Taxonomy (NCBI): domain Eukaryota; kingdom Fungi; phylum Basidiomycota; class Agaricomycetes; order Boletales; family Boletaceae; genus Aureoboletus; species Aureoboletus auriporus. Next base: position 56,211 of record JBBPLF010000138.1, read on the forward strand.
TTCTCATCTCGGCCTGATGAGCGCGCACACGTAACAAGTTCTGTCTGTATATGTCACTCACTCATTACCTGACCTCATTCTAGCAGTACGTCGATCAAGCACGAAATGAGGTATGAACCACAAGGGGGGTATGCGATTGCTGTTTCAAATCACCCATAAGCATGACTGAATCACTGGAATCCGGAATGGAACATGGACTTGTCCCATTTACCCCAGGCATAGGCACGGGATGATAATCGGCTCGCTACAGCGTTATTCTCAGCATGGCAGAAAGACGTAAGACAAAAGTAACTTGATGCGAAGAAGTCGGCAAGTGCCTCGAGGATCTGTACGTACCCCACTCGTAGGGATCATAGTCTAACCTAATAGAAAGACTGGTCTTCAAAGGGAGAACGCTAATGGAGAAGATCGCATGCGCATGCCAATCATTCTTCAAGTTCGACAGTGTCATGTGTGCATACATCGACAAACTAAAATGCGCTAAACGAGGATGCATCCTGGCAAAAGCCCACGTATACTTTACGGTATTACGAAAAGGACCCTTGATTCCCATTTTTGCTCACCTGTCCTCCAATCACAGCTCTCACATGTGCTACGAAAATGTCGTCAAATAATGTTAACGTGATATCCTACTTTGCAGATGTACTGTAGGTGTGATCCGAACATGACGGAGACAGATCCAGGTCACGGACCTGAATTCCGATCATGCCCCACACAGGGGAACGCTGGTACCGACCCAATAGCATCCCAGACCTAGTCTTGATATCACCACCATGGAATCCATCGCACGTTCATCCGCTTTGCCTTGGAAGGTTTCCGAGGTAATCATTAGCTACAAGTATCTTTCTCTGTGTATATTGTGTGCGCACGAAATAGTTCATTCATGTCATTGAAATTGGATGTCATGTTCTTCTCGAGCTTTACCCATCGTTCTGCCATTAGTCGACAGGTTTCGGTGGCCATATCTGGAGAAGAGTGTGGCCGGTTACCCACTACTTACGCGAAGTGGAATCAAAATTTCTTGACTGGACTCGTCTGCAAGAAGCAAGCTGCCAGCATAGGTCGGAAAAGTAGGTCAATCCACCGCTTGTATAGTCAATAGATACAAGTTACTCATGATGGGCCATTAGATCTTTAGATATGAACCATGAATGAGTGGGCGGCCGCCCGTTGCGATTGTCGTAGAAATAAGGTCTTGGAAACAAATGAGAGAGACATTACATTACCTAGCTCGACACCAACAATGATCGAACAAAAAAGCCCCCATCGCCTTCAGCCTCTGCCAGTGGTCTTGCAAATAATATTTTCTAAAGTCAAGGACGGGTTGATCTGCTCGGATGGACCCGTTATGTTTTCCGACGGCATGGCAAGTTCAAAGCAATGGGTTACGTACTTTGGGGGACCATGGCCCGGAGGGCCATGGTCCAAGATCTGTGTGTGAGAGAGGGACGCTCGGGCTGTCCACCCACTTGCCTATCCGTCTGGCGCTCCTCTCCGAGGATCAGAGCCGGGCCACGGCAAGCCGTGTACAGTATAGGCAGAGGTGGGTAAA
>JBBPLF010000139.1:0-57641 GCA_038089615.1 Aureoboletus auriporus
TGTATTCTCAGACTTGTGAAGTGATGCAGTTAAACTCCACCATGTACTTATTGATCCTCTGACCATCTTTTATAGATAAATGGTTGAGCTGGTGTTCTGCATCTCCAATGGGGTCATGCAGACTGAAGTTGGTATGGAGTTTGAGGACGAACTCCTTGAAATCGTCCATCCAGAGAGGGCAGCCATCCAGCCCATCCATCTGGAGGAGGTCTGGCTCAAACCATTCCAGAACCATGCCCTTCAGGAAGGACTGTGTGAAGGTGACTTTGGTGCAGTCCATTCTAAAGGCCTTAGGCCAGTCCTGGAAGTTGAGCTCACACTGGATCAGGAAAACCTGGAGTTTGCAGGGATCTGTCCCATCAAACTGGTCCAGTTTCCAGATCTTAGTGCACAAAGTGGACTCAGATGGCTTATGAGCAGAGCAAGCAAGGAGTTGGATTGCACTAGCAAGCTGGGTGAGCATATTCTGGGTAGCTTCATCGCCTTCAGAGTTGAAGGGGTCTCAGTCAAGGCCATCCGAGCCATTATCAGATAGGTCATCTCTGGGAAAGTTTGGCTTGTCCGAAGGAGGAGGGTCATTGTTAACTGGAGTGCTGAAAGTAGCCTCATATTGGCTTGAGTGATGACTGGCTGACTCACCATCATCATCTCCAAGCTGGGCAGAGACTATCCATGCTCTGGGAGTTGGCGATTCGGGGTGACCTTGGAAAATGGAGGATGCAGGTCATGCAAAGAACCCACAGAAGTCATTGGTGGACTCAGGGTCCCAGTGGTTGCTGCCAAACATGGACAGAGGGTCGTAACAAGGAAATAGGGCAGGAATGATGTTGGTACCTGTTCTGGTATGAGCATGAGTGTTCATGGACACCAAGTTCTAGCAAGTGAAAGTCAAATATACTGTTAGAACTGTAGGAATGGATGTAACTCCAGCGAAGTCCAGAGCAGAGTCTTTGAACAGGACTTGGCTTCAGCTTGAGTGCTGTCCCCTTACTGAACCCAAGGATCCTGGATTTGTCAGAGGATTGGAGGCTGGAGGTCAGAGATCACAAGAACCATTAGAGGTTCAAGTGTAGCAAAGGGAGGAGACAAGAATGGAGATCAGATGGAGACTGGGAGGTCAGAGTGAGGAGAGGAATGTAGTTCAATTCAATTTGATATTCAACTAAGGTTACAAGAGTGTACAGCGGAGTTTATATATGGAGAGCAGAAGTGTCTAAGGTACAGAGTCACATAAATATGTTGGAGGTAGGTATGGAGTGAGAATGTATAAGGGTTGGAATGACAGATGGAGAATGGAGGTGTAAGTACAGAATAACAGACAGAGAATGGAATAGGGAAGAATGACAATCAGGAAAACAAGGGACAAATGACAAAAGTAAAATGGAGAGTATGCATGAGATGACAACAGAAGAATATAAAAGTATAAATGAAGGTCCAGAGGATGAAGATACCTAAGCACATGAGAATATGCCAGAGTTGTGTTACGATCCAGGTTGGCACCCAGACAATTCATTTTTCTCTTCACCTCTTTGATCAACCTTCTGCCTTGCATTCGGAGGAAGAATGTAGACACCTAGGACAAGGGTCTACCCCTCACATTCGCTCACATGCCTCACTTGTCAAGTCACACCTGACAAACACCTGACAAACACCTGACAAACACCTGACAAACACCTGACAAACACCTGACAAACACCTGACAAACACTTGTTGAGTCACGCCTGACGAACTCCTTACAAACACCTAACAAACACTTGTCACTCCTGATGAACACACTGACTTACGGTACACTTTCCACTTACGGTACACTTTCCACTTACGGAACACTCTTCACTAATACTGCATTCTACACTTCATGGACCTTTCCCTTCTCATCATCACATCTCCCAATCCTATCTAGATTACCCTGCATTGCCTTACACAGCACACGCAGCTCCCACTGCCCTACGCAGCCCACGCAGCATGCATCACTGTGCAGCACGCATCACTGTGCAGCACGCATCACTGTGCAGCACGCATCACTGTGCAGCACGCATCACTGTGCAGCACGCATCACTGTGCAGCACGCATCACTTGACACAGCATGCATTGCCCCGCGCAGCACACATTGCTTTACACAGCACATACTGTGGCTACTGCCTTACGCAGCCTCCCAGCCTAGTATAAGTAGTCTACCCTCTTCACTGGCATTTCCCCAGCCAGTTCTACACACTTGGATGTACTTCTCTCCTCTAGTACTTTCCTATGCAATCTCTGGTCTCCCAAAGTACTTGTGTGTGACAATGCTTTGAGGTTCTCGTCACACCACCGTCTGGAGCCACGTATCAAGTGCTCTCAATTCTCAAGAAGCACTAGAAAGAGCGGTTATATCCTCAGCGTTATTTGTCCTACGATTTGCTTGCACGATCTCACGACGGCAAATCAACGAATCTAACAAGTTGTTGCAGAATATATGGAGTTGTGTTGCAATGACTGGAGTTGGACTTGGATGAAAACTGGGATATGACAGTGAACTTGTTACACTCAACTTGGGTAGAGGCGGACCTGGTCAGTCCAAGGGTTCTGTCTAGGATGAATGTTCGTCATAGATGATTCAAGGGTTTGAGGGTTCTTCTGATGATAAGTTGATTGTCAGTGGTTCAAGGGTTTCGAGGGAGCGTCCACTCAGAGTAGAATGAGGACTTCAAGGAAGACAAGGGATCCAAAGGATCAGGGAATGATGCAAGGTATGATGCTATTCCAGGTAGGTCAAGCATGAGGTACATCATTGATATCGTAGGGTTTATATAGGGAAGGGAAAGAGGGAATTACTAAGTAATAGAATGCGAAGGAATTCCTAAGAATGTTTAGTAATACACAGCAAATGAGACAGAAGGGGAAACAATGATGTCAAGCGGGCTGTACAGCAAGACATGTGTCCGATGGGAACACATAAGAAGGTAATCAAGATGATGAGATGTCCGATAGGAACATTTGGAGAAGTAAGCAAGATGACAAGAGGAGAAAATGAATAGGGGTGAATTGTAACAGAACTGGAGTACAAGATCTCTGAGATTCTCAACTCCAAGATTGATCATTAACACAAGACTTGTAAATTGCTCTGCCTTATGCATTGGTCCAGCTACAAAAGAACTGATGAGAGTTGTCTTGGTTATTAGCTACAGAACTTGGACACACCTCTAAACTTGTCCAGGACTATCATGCTCATTATCCAGACAACCCCAGACCTCACAATCCTTGATCAGACACACACCTTGATTTCAGACTCCATATTATCCTTTACTCAGAAGACCTTTAAGGGTTCAGGCCTAAGAGGGGAATACTGTCATATCCCAGTTTTTCTCCAAGTCCAACTCTGGTCACTATGATGCAACTCTGGTTGTCCTGCAACAATCCCAGCACATCCTTGTACACTTTGATATCTCTGTTCCCTGGACTCTCATTTATACTGTTATATTCTTCCATTGTCCTCTTGTACATACTTCATTTTACCTCTGTCATTCATCCCTTGTTTCCTTGACTGTCATTCTTCCTTGTTCTACAGTATTCTCCATTTGTCATTCTGTGCTACATCTCCATTCTCCATCTGTCACTCTGACCTTTGTACATTCTCACTCCATACCTACCTCTGACACATTTACCCAATTCCGTACTTTAAAAACTTCCACCCTCTGTATATAAGCTCCTTTGTACTCTCATTGTAACCTTAGTTGAATATTGAATTGAATTGAACTTCAATCCTCTCCTCACTCTGACCTCTTGGTCCTTGTCTGATCTCCATCCTCTTTTTCTTCCCTTTGACACACTTAAGCCTTTGATGGTTCTCATGACCTCTAATGTCCAATCCTCCAACAAATCCAGGACCCCCAAGTTTAGTAAGGGTGCAGCATATAAGCTGAAGCCAAGTTTCATCAAAAACTCTGCCCTGGACTTCACCAGAGTTACATCTATTCTACTGTTCTAACACTCTGCTAGACACTCCTCTTTTCCTTTCTAGAACTTCACCTTCAACTGGAACCATGTGGAACCACATGGAACTGTGTGAAATCATATCTCTAGCTTTGTCTTCAACCAGAACCATGTGGAACCACATCTTATATTTGCTTTGTCTTTTTCACTTCCTTTCTGATCAGAATCACAAGGATAGCTTTTCTCTCCTTAGCATTGCACTCTAATACATTGCCTCATATCCCCTAACTACCATCTTGTGGCTATTGTGCTGCAGCCTCTGTCTTATGCGGTATGCAGTTACACTGCAGTACTGCAGTCATCACTTTATGCAGTACCTAGTCTAGTATACTGTAAGTAGCTGCCACTCTTCTTTGTATCTCCTCAGCTAGTTCTATGCAATCCAGCATTGTTACTTAGCACATCTGCTAGCCTAAGTGTGTGCCTTAGAAAGTGAGACCCTCTATTGCTTTGCCCACAAAGAGTCTTCATATTACTTTGAGTGTAAGCCATGCTATGTTCCAATGCCCAGCATTAACAGTTTTCTTAACAAATAGCCAAAGAATCTTGAAGCAATTGTTGCATGTAGTGAGGTCCACCTTTATGAGTGGAAGGAAGAATAACACATCCAACTTGACCCAAATTTTGATGTTGATCATGACCACCATCAACATGCATATGATCTGTGAACTTCGGCCATCACCGAGGGTGAGAGAGGGGCCACATGGGTTGGATCCCCATGTGGCACCGCATGGGAACGAAAAAGTTAGGCTAGACCTACGAAAGTGGTCAGCTGCACCGGCTCAGGGGTGGGAGCATACCACAAGTGTCACTGCTGGCATCTGCCGACCAGGAATCTCCCCCTTCCCCACCCTCATTCACCCATATAAGCAACCTGCGTTGCGGAGGGTCAGCACATCGTGCTTTTACTCCCTCTGTCTGGTGCTGTGGGGAGTTCCCTAAACGCCTCCGAGGTAGGCTGGGCGGTAGGGGCAGCGGTAAGCCCCCTGATGAGAGCTTTCGCAGGCTCGAAACCACCGCTGCCGTGCATCCACCCTTTTTGTCCCTCCTGTACCGCGCTGAGCACAGCCACCCTATCGCATGGTCCAAATCCTCGGAGATGGACGACTGGCGGACAGTGCATACGGATCGTAATTACCTCGGTCCCCTCTCTCGTGCACAGACTAGCAACTGGGTCGCCTCTGGCGACCCAGTTGTGACATCTTGCAATCCTTGATATAAATTGGCTTTAAGTCTTTTTTGGTTGATGGCCCAAGTGAGATTGCACTGTTCTATGGATGCCCAGCCATTGCAAGTGAATTGTTGAAAGAGTCTTCCTCCTTTAAAGAGATTTTGTGGTTCTACCTTAGATGGGCATATATGGAGTTGATAAGTATACCACAAAAGCTGGGTAACCTTTTTGGAATGGTGTGCTGCATTTCCATTGTGTTGTTGCAAAGGTATGTCCAGATGCCAGCCTTCCTCCCCATGTGAAAAGAAAAGCACATAATGCAGTGGAAGATAGGTTGGATGAAGGTTGCTGATACAACATAGACCACCACCTTGCAAATGTACAATGATGTCACAATCTGCTTTCACATTTTCAGAACCATCTCCAGGAACTACTGCAGCAATTTCTCCCATAGTGGACAAATTATATCTTCTGGAATCAGCAGCCTGCTGTAAATGAAGTCACAACAGACATCAATATGCTTTGCAAGAGGTTTGGCCTATATGATATTTATATGAATAATTATGTTGAATATACTGTAAAATATAACTCCTTACTCTCATGATCTCATAAGCCTATTTATAAACAGGTGCATAAGAATGGATTTGCCTAAGGGTGGTGTGAAAATCCAGCAAGATAGCACAATCCAATTGAAGGTTACATTGGACACACATGTTGGTTACTTCTTCTGGATCATAGATATATGTATGTAAAGCTAAGCATATGATGGCTTTAATTCATCAGGTGGCATGAGAGATCCCATAAGGTGATGAAGTGCACCATAAATATGAAAAGATGCTGGTCCAGAACCTTGAATAGCAGTATTGTCCATGTCAGTGAGGTAAAAGCCAATGTGTTATTATATTCCTGAATTTTCTTCTTGAAGTCCTTGATATCTTGAGGGTCATCAAATAAGTCTTGTAATACATGTGGCCATGCTTGTATGTGAGGTAGATCAACTTGGCCTTGGAGACAACACATTCCAAAGTGTGGATTGTGGGCACCCAAATTTGTAAGCTTTTCTGAAATGAAATGAAGTGCATGGCAATTGAAACATTGAATGTTCATATGCCCAAGAGAATATAACTCAACTGGCTCTGTATATCTTCTACCACCTTCTGGAATATGATGTGGAGGTTCTGGATTATGATTGCCATTATCAGGATGAGAATTAGGATCAGGATCAGGATTAGGTGGTGCCAGGGGTTCCAGTGGTGGACTTGGAAACCTTAAAGAAGATCTAGGAGATGGCAGTGGATCAGGATTAGGATAAGGTGGTGCTAAAGGTGCCAGTGGCAGGCTTGGGAATCTTAAAGAAGGTCTAGGAGATAAAAAAAAGAGATGAAGATCCAGCATGAGATTCTTGTTGCTGTTGCCTTTGTTGATCTTCATCATAATGTTCTCCAGAACATTGACTATATTCATGAAGAGCCTCCACATTCAAAGCTTGTAAAAGCTGACATATTTGATTTATTGCATTCTCTTACTGAAATTGATGAATCTCCTCCTCCTCCTGTATCATATCCTGCTGTTCCTGTTCCAATAGTCTCTGTCATTCCAACTCTTCTTTAAGCTGTTGTTGCCTCCATAATCTTTGTGCCTCCATCTCTTGTACCCATTGTTTCTCTTGTTGCTGTCTCCATAGAATTTCCCACTGTATTGTTGTTGCTGTTGTATCTGTTGTTGTTGCCTCCATAGCCTTTGTGCCTCTAGTGCTTGTTGCTGCTCTAACTCCTGTTGCAACTCCAACTGCCTCTGAAATCCAATTTGTTGCTGTAATACTTGGTGTTGCAATTCCATTTGTCTGCCATGTTCTACATCCTCAGAACCATTGGCAGCAAAAGAACACCAATTGGACCTTCTATTACACCAATTTTGATGAGTGGAATTGAAGTTTTCCATCAATCTTGCACTATAATCCACTCTGTTTTCCAAAACACTACTTTGAGGAATAGCAAATGGCTGGGTAGGCAAAGCAGCCACAAGTGGTTGCTATATCAGTGCTGGAGCAAGCTGATTGAAATAAGACATACCTGAAGGTCCAGCAAGAGGTGGTAATGAAGGTGACCATAAAATGGCATGGAATGCCTGGATATTGATCTACAAGTACTGGAGGATGATACTAAATTTTGCTCAATATCATATATACATATTACAAAGATATAATCATAACATACATACAGTATGATCAAGGCATTGGGGATATTTTGAAAATTTGTTGGCAAAACAATTGGTTGTTGTGATTGCTGGTGTCTAGGGGGTGAACCCATTTGATGCTTGCATAATATTTATTTACTTATTATTACAATATATTAAAGATAGAATATTTACCAGCAATGCTGCAAGAGCAATGTTTGAAGGAGAAGGTGGTTGACAATATGGCTGCTGATGGAAAGGTAGAGATCCCAAAATACATTGCTCTCACTCAGTTTGGCGAGCAGCATGTTGAGATAAGGTTGAAGGAGTTGGCATGATTCTTGCATATATCTATAATATGTATGTATAACAAAAATGGCCATAGTAAAACCAGGGGTCCAGGTCTCTCAATGACCCTTCTACCACTTCCTGGCAAATATCTGGTCAATATCCAATTTGGACTATCCTAAAGTATCTATGTATGTAATGTAAAGATACTACTATTTAATAATCTATCTTGGCCTTTTGGCATTGGATTCTCTGAATAGACTCAGCCTGGGCTATGTGAACAGTGGTTCCCAGTCGTCCTTCACAAACCAGGCATGACCCTAGCACAGACTAATCACCCTCAAGAGAAAGGACTCAGAAAATGCTATCTATTACTATCTAAGTCACAATTCTGCCCTTTCTAGGGGCTCCCCTAAAAGCAGCAAGGGAAAATAGAAAAAGAAGTGTTAGGTAATTGTCATATCCCGGATTTCATCCAAGTCCAACTCCGGTCACTGCAACACAACTCTGGATATCCTGCAACAACTCCAGCACAATCTCACACACTCAAATATCTCCGTTCTCCAGACCCTTTCATTTATACTTCTATACTCTTCCAATGTCATCTCATACATACTCCATTTTACTTCTGTCACTTGTCCCTTATTTCCCTGACTGTCACTTTTTCCTGTTCCATTCTCCATCTGTTGTATTCTGTATTTACACCTCCATTCTCTGTTTGTCATTCTGACCCTTATACATTCTCACTCTGTACCTACCTCTGAGATATTTACCTGACTCCATACCTTAGACCCTTCTGCCCTCTGTATATAAACCCCTCCATACTCTCTTTGTAACCTCAGTTGAATATTGAATTGAACCTCAAGTCAAATATCAAATTGAACCTCGAGTCAAATATTGAATTGAATACCAAATTGAACCACCTTCCTCTCCTTGCTCTGACCTCCCAGTCACTGTCCAATCTCCACCTCTGTCTCCTCCTTCGTTCCACTTGAACCTAACAGTTCTTGTGATCTCCGACCTCTGACAAATTCGGGACCTCCAGGTTCAGTAAGGGCGCAGCATATATGCTGAAGCCAAGTCCTGCTGAGACTCCGCTCTGGACTTTGCCAGAGTTACGTCCGTCCATATAGTTCTAATAGTAATGACCTGAGGTATCACTTAATGCTGTGGATCACATGTAGAAAGTGTATACAGAAAAGCAGAGAGGAGAGAGAGAAAGAGCAAGAGGCACAAGGCAAAGGATTTGCAGCAAGTTGTGCAATACACCCGAAAATGGGAGTGGCTATGCAGGCAAAGGGTTTGTCAGGTGACCAGTCAGGACTGAATGGACAATAGGCAAGCCACATGGTTTTTTTGAGTTGACAACAGCAAACAATTGCAGGTGACAACAAATAACTGAGCCAACACAGGTGAAATTGTACAGTACATATTGCAAAAGTTTATCCATTAGGACTTTCCCACACATTGTGCATTAACTTTTTAGATCCTCATGCAATCAGATCACTATGTGCACAGCCACAGCACAACAGTGCACTGCCAGCAGTCAGTACTGGCAATTAGCAATGAGTTCAGTAATAAGATCAGCAGAGTGATCAATAGTATTGTCAGTAATGAACTAGACTGCTGAACTAACATTGCTGTATCTGGTAATGATCAGCCATGCTCACTGATGCTCAAACATGCTTGCCCCCCTATGATTGGACTAGATATCATTAGCTATGTGTCTAGACCAATCACTATGTATATACCTTAAACCAGTGTAGACATGTTAACCTAGACTATTACACTTTGGCCTAGACTAGTGATCAGTACTATTATTAGAATAACAATTAGGATGACACTCTACACATGTATGATTTATGATTGACCTAGACTTGAACCTAGACTTACATGCTACTAACATACATATGTTATGCTTCCATACTATGGTTATGTCTTGGCTCATGGATGAATCATTGTGCATAGTGCACATACATGTAAACCCCTGAATAGTATATAAAGGCCAAAGAGCTCACAGAGGACACCAGTCTTGTCCTCTTGGAGTTTTCCCAACAACTTCAATTGCTACTTGATTCACTCCTATTGTCCTCTGCTTAAACAATCTAATGCCATAATAGGTGTTGGTTGTTTCAGATTGAGCATGGCCAAGCAGTCTAGTGACTATGCATTATACATATTGATTGTACTGCTGATAACATGGGCTGTGTGCTACTGACCAACACTGTGACTCATGTCAGCTGTACAATGCAGAAATTATGGCTAGTATAAATATGTAAGAATTATCTCTAAGAGGATTTGGTTGGCAGTTATTCAGCATGGAAAAGTGGTCAAGGGTAAATACTATGCTAAACTTTCTGTAAGCCATTTTGAATAGCTGTATATATCTGCCAAAGCTAAAGATTGGTTGCCAAAAGCAGGAACCATATATCCCTCATAGAGTTCCACAATACCATCAATCAACAATAACTCCCCTCTTTCAGTATTCTTCTCAATGTATTTCATATAAAGCAGGTGGTCAGTAATCTCTGCCTCACTTTGCATGGCATCGTGTATAAGCTGGTCTTGATCAATATACCTAATACAATTGTCAAATTGTGAGACAGATATGGTCACAAAACTTGCCTGTGATACTCCAGCAATTCTTCTGCAGGAACCTTTGGATCAAGAAGCTGGCTTGCTAAAACCCCAGTAGGCTGTGTATGGACATCATTTTTGCTGTACAGTTGAGACTTTGCATCCATCTTTTTTGAATGCATGCTTTTTTTCATACTATCACTGTGAGGTGAAGCTTGATTACCAATCCAACGTCGAACACCTGCCATCAACCTATCATACCAGAAGTGATCAACATAACTGACTAGATTCGAGCTGAAAACAAACCTAGGCTGATGCACCACATTAGGATTGCTGGGCAGGAAGGGACTGTAGCTCTCATCATTGATGGCCTTCCTAGGTCAGGTCAATAACCCCCTCGAAGGAATAGCAAAACATGTCCTTACCCTGGAGCTTTGAGAGTATTCATGCAATATGCAAAGTGCTTACCCAAGGAAGTGAACAAAAGTGGTCGATAATACTCAGACCAAAAATCACCCCTATGGGTGACAAAATGGTCCAATGCGTACAAGCACTCATCTAAAGTGTATGCCATTTCCAAATTGGAAGGTTGATACCATTGCTGATAACTGCCTCGTGGATGGAGAACCTGCCCGTGATGTTCACGGACCCCGAGGAACAAATTGATTGCTGTCTGCTTGTCTGCATCTATATCGATCATAAGTGCATGCAGTCCGCGATGCATGAGAACTAACCCAATAATGAATTGGTGTAGAAACGCCGAATGTTCTCGATTATATCACGAGAATGGCTGTTCCAATGGGGCATTCGTCGATAGGTCTCGACCCGGTTGACAAGCGCACTTCCTGTATATTGAAGAGCAATAGCTAGAGGAACATATGAGCAGGGTGAGGAAAGACCTCGAAACGACGCGTACTGTCACCGTGATCATGATACATCTCTGTCAGCATGTTGACAGCGTCCGAGTCAAATGAGAGGTTTGGATTTCCAACGACTCCAAGTGCGTAAAGTTGATGACCGAAAGCTCGCTTTCCGAACACGAATTGAGCGGCATTCGTACGATCCAAACAGTCCACGCAGTTAATACGACATATACCGTTTTGCAAAAGAATGTCCCTTCGCCACGACGGAATATCTCTGTCCCTTGAGAACGTTAAATTGGCGCTCGGTGCATAGAGAAGTATACTTACGATGCACTTTGCAAAAAGTGAGAAAATGGCTCCGCTCCGGTGTGGAAGAAGCCTGTCATTTGGATCGATTCCTCAGCCATGTCCTCCAAGTAACTGATGACATCTTGTGTTTTCCTGCGGAGGCAATTAGATCAAGAATAATCCTTGGACACTAGATGTACATACTCTTTGTATGCCCTCGACATATCCCAAGCACGATAAACCATCTTCTTATCATCGGGTAGAAACTGGTTCAGATAACGGACACATTGTGTATATTCGTCCAAGAGTTTAGATTCTCTGGGAACGGGCTCTCGCCTTTTGATTAGGTTGAGGATGAAGATAGGAGCTCCGTAACGCGCGAGTAGGTCATTAAAGTGGCGAGAGGCGGCAGCGTAGAACGGATCAATTACATTGACTATGAGATGTATTAAGTAGAGAACACAACAAGTTATCCGACACTGACTTTCGATCGGAGGTCGAGGACTCATAGTAGTAGTGTCTTGTGTCCAATAAATTGGAATACTTCCTCGGTACTGCAATAGCATTATGAATGGGCAAGGAGATGCATCAAACAAGAACATACTTGCACATAACTCGTATATCGTGGACTCGGCCGGCGGGAATGACCCTGCTCGGAGGGAAAGTAAAACGGTGTAGTCAAGGCTTCCGAGACTATTTGCTCCGTCTCAACTTCGTTCGCGACATTTCCCTTGAAATTTGATAAGAGAGGGCTGGAAAGAGCCAATGTCAGATACCGACCTCTTCGTTGACGCCCCTGGTCAAATATCTAGCCCCTGCATAATGACGGGAGCGGCGAGCGATCAGAGTAACAAAGACGACGCGACCAAGAACATTCAACTCTACGATAAAGGAAGTTGATTTCACTGAATTTAAGTAGACGAGACTTACTGGCTTGATCAACGTGACCATGAATGAGCGGAATCAACCAAGCCTGCAGCCCTCGTGGAGCTATGTCCGAAAAGGGACGCGACATCATATGGAAATTCCAGACATAACGATCATTGAAAGGCCAGGAAGAGCCCCGAAAACGGTCTGGTTTTGTAAGATTATTCTGGAGCGTCGATGTAACGTCGTACGAGTGGCTGTTATTGCACTGAGCACTATTTTGCTTGTTTTCAGACCAATAAAAGTACCTGAAATAAAAGTTTTTCGACATATCCACCTGCTTGAAGATGTTGAGAAGACGTTGTTCTTCCGCAGGCTTTTCTATCTTATGGTTGACGCAGACGGGTATCATCTCGGCGCTCTCGCAATGATATAGGTAGTGACCTCCAAGAAGCGCGACGACAGAGCGCTTGGATATGACAATCATGTACCACCCGGCGGTGAACTTGACGAACCCTTCGAGTGCATCATTTTCAGCCAAGGGTAGCACGCAAGAAATGACGGCCTACCGGCAATTCCAAAGATAACCCTAGCCCTACCTATACCTCCTGATCCCTTGTTTCCGTCGTCAAGCATCCTGAGCATGGCACTCATCTGTTTTCCGCTGTAGTCGGTATCATCTTCGACGACGTTTAGGTCGAGTGGAGAGGTACGGTCAATCTTAATGATACGATGGCGCGAGTCGGACGCATTTGAGGCGACGATGTAGAAGCGCAACTTGTTCTCGTACAGGATGAACTTGTTGAACATGCTGGCCATCGTGGCCATGGCCATGCCAGCTGGACAGTGGCGGTGTTCGCTGAAAAGAGGCACCTCCCAATGTGGAAGTGCTTGTGATGTCATGGCTCCTATCACGAACGTATATAAACACCGCCTTCCTCCCCTCCCCTCACACCGACAATGTTCCTCATCCATATCCTCCTACTCATCAGCCTAGTCCACGCTTCCAGCTGGTTCTCCTCCGGACCAGACTATGCCAAATGGTCTGATACTGAACTGCGCACTTGGCTCGAACAACGCAACATCAAGGTCCCCCCTTCCTTCGATAAGCCTCACCTCTACGACCTTGTCGATGCCAACTGGCACTCCCTCGCATCCCGTGCCGAGTCTGGTCGCCAGTGGTCGATTGATCAATACTACCAAGCACAGCGTGCCTTTCAGCATGTCAAGGATGATTCCTTCGACCAATGGGACGAGAGCAAGCTAAGAGCTTTCCTACTCGACCTGGGTGTCGTCGCCCCCTCTGGTCCGCGCGAGCAGCTCATCCTCCTTGCCAAGAACAAGTACCGCGCATACACTGATGCAGCGGCCATTTATTCCTCCCTCGCCTCCGGGGCACTGTCATTAACCTACGCCAGTGCTACCGATGCAGCCGACTCCACCTCCAAATCCATCCGCAGTGCGGTAGCTCAGGCAACTGACGAAGTCACCCGCGCGTTCGACGACGCAAAGGACTACGTCTACTCCACCTGGGATGACACCCATTTGAGGAATTGGCTTCAAAGCCAGGGCGTTGTGGAGGCAAAAAGCGCACGCACCAAAGACGAGCTGACAAAACTTGCCAACGACTATCACCGCCAAGCCACATTCGCTGTCTGGGAGAGCTGGAGTGACTCGTATATTGTAACTGTAAAAATATACCTTACAATTTCGTCTCTGATGGTCTTTCTAGCGCGAATGGCTTATCGCTCACAATCTTTTGAAATCCTCCGACTCTCTTCCTCGGTCGAGCCTGCTGGAAGAAATGAAAAAGTATTATTATAACTGCACAGACAAAGTCTGGAGCACGTGGTCAAACTCCGAGCTGGAATCTTGGCTCGTCAATCACCACGTTTTGAGCAGTGACGCACAGAAGAAGCGCGATGAATTGATCAGAATGGTCGAGTAAGCATTCATGACCCTCTCAGTGGTGCTGGCTCGATGGTTTATTTGTTTCAGGGAGCACTATGCCTCTGCGTCAGATAGCGTATGGGGAGCATGGACTGACTCGGACATTCGCCAATGGTTGTCAGAGAATGGACACCTGGGAAGCAGGAATGCCGTGAAGAACCGTCATGACCTGGTGGATCTGATAAACAGCAAGTAAGCATCTGTCGTGTTGCTTGTCTTGCCATATCTGAGTACTTTAGGTATCCTGGTGCGTCGGTAAAGGCTACTTCCTATCTCTTGTGGCCAGATGCCCGTTTGCGTGCCTATTTGCGCGAGAGGGGTATCAGCGAGAACGCGCTCCCGACCAGCAGACCTGGGTTACTGCGTATGTTTTGGGACTGTCTCACTTTGATCTGTCTGAACGTATATGCAGAGGAGACTCGTATTCGCTGGGTGCAAGCCTCCACCAGAACCGAAACCGTTTTTGCAAAAATCAAAGAGATTATAAACAGCTCCGTCGAAGCTGTGGAGGAGAAGATCGCTCAAGTGCTTGAGGTACGTTGAGC
This sequence comes from Aureoboletus auriporus, assembly GCA_038089615.1. NCBI lineage: Eukaryota > Fungi > Basidiomycota > Agaricomycetes > Boletales > Boletaceae > Aureoboletus > Aureoboletus auriporus. The sequence goes on from JBBPLF010000139.1 coordinate 14,694, forward strand.
CACCGATAGTTTCCATTATAAACTGATGCATCGTTTCTGCCGTGCGACAGGTTTTGAGCGGGCATTCGCGCGATACCACACGCTATGCAGCCGAGAAAGCCGATGATGCAAGTGAGTGTGCAAACATGAAGAAGTCTCATGCGTGGAGTTGGGGGTCGCACGGAGTCGACGAGGCGAGAGAAAAGGCAGAAAAGGCCCGGCAGTTCGCAGAGGAAGAATGGGATCATGCGGTCAAGCGCGCGACAAAGTGTTAGAGAAAAGGTTCAAGGCGCAGGAGATGAATTGTAAGATCTGGATGTGGATTAAAAATGTTTACAACCACTCGAACATTTCAGTACACGTTTTTCGGCAGAACGGCGGCCGAAATCGTACATAACGTGATATTCCTCGGAAGAAACCGTTGACGGTGTTTGATAAAGATCCCCATCTTTCTCAAGTCTCTTTGTTACATACTCTGCTCAACATGGTGAAAGCTGTCGTACTCGGTGCCGCAGGTCTGTTTCTACCCAACTTCCCTAATCAACGCTAAAGCCGATCAGGTGGTATTGGTCAACCATTGTCCCTCCTGCTGAAAGCGAATACCGCTGTGACCGAAGTACATCGTCCGATTAAGGGGATTCGTACCTTCCTTTAATGCATGGCTACAGCTCAGCCTTTATGATATCGTCAACGCCCCTGGAGTTGCTATGGATTTGTCCCATATTGCAACCCCAGCAAAGGTCGAGGGATACCTTCCCCCAGATGACGGCCTCAAGAAGGCCCTCACTGGGGCCAACATTGTTGTCATCCCTGCCGGTGTCCCAAGAAAACCAGGAGTGAGTGCCTCATCCACTTTTCGTGAGAGCGTCCTCAAACAGACCAATTTAGATGACTCGGTGGGTGATCGGGTGAACAAATCGATCGGGTGGCTAACAGTGACATTGTCGGAAACATGAAGTGATGATCTCTTCAAGGTTTGATCTTGTTTTTCACACCCCGTCTGCTGATTCCTGACGATGCCTAGATCAACGCGGGAATCGTGCGCGACCTTGCCACAGGCATTGCAACGACCGCCCCAAAGGCATATATACTTGTCATTTCTAACCCTGTCAACTCCACAGTCCCGATCGTCGCAGAGGTGTTCAAGAAGCACGGTGTCTTTGACCCCAAGAGGTATTGTTGGGCTAAACCATGTTTTGGTCTATTATTTAGCCCTGTCTTAGGCTCTTTGGAGTTACGACGCTGGATGTCATTCGTGCCTCGACATTCGTGTCAGAGATCCTGGGAGACCGCTCTTTGGCCACTTCTGTCACCGTGCCCGTTGTAGGCGGTCACAGTGGTGTTACTGTCTGTACCCCAAAGTCTAAGCGAGCTTGCTCGGTTGCTCACGAGGAAAACAATAGATCGTTCCCCTTCTTTCGCAGTCCTCGCACCCGCTTCCTTCCAGCCTAGACAAGACTGGTCTTGAAGCCCTGATCAATCACATTCAGTTTGGGGGTGACGAGGTCGTCAAGGCTAAAGACGGTACTGGATCGGCGACACTTTCAATGGCCTATGCTGGTGCAGAGTTCGCTGCCAAGGTCATCCGTGCCCTGAAAGGCGAGAAAGGCATCGTTGCGCCTACATTCGTCAACCTCGCAGCAGATAAAACTGGTGGCGATACCCTCAAGGAGGCGATCGGGCAAGAAATTGAATACTTTTCTGCACCGGTCGAGCTCGGGGTACGCTTACTGCCGTTTGATTGACTCCTTGACCTGACTTTGCCGTAGCTAAACGGAGTGGAGACAATCAAAACTCTTGGCACGATCACAGAAACTGAGAAGGCCCTCATCAAGGCTGCACTTCCAGATCTAAAGACCAATATCGAGACAGTGAGTCAATCTGTTTCATTCTAGATCCCGTACTTACTTTTTGTTAGGGCATTTCGTTCATCAAGCCGTCGAAGCTTTAGAGGGAGACTTTAAACAATGCTATTACAATCGGTGGAGGTGTACGTTTATTCAAACGAATAGTAGTTAGAGACACTTAGATTGTCGGAGGCGTGCATCGCCAATGCACGTGATTCGACGCGACAAGTTCATTCTCGCGTATTCGTCGACATTCGCTCTCATGTGGTCAAAAATCAGCGGCGCCCTCAAGCCACGGGAAGGAAATGACAGCGACAGCGACGCCGATCCATTTCACACAAACGCAGCAACATATTACCACCAAGCGCCCCCGACTCCTCCGTACGGACATGCGCGCACCGCGTCTCGCGAAGAGGACATCATCTGGTCCCTCCGCACGCAACTTGCACTGCAACAAGAGCTATGCGCTCAATTCCAGATCGACCTGAGCGCCCGTGACGAACTGGTAGAGGCCCTGACGCTCCGCCTCGACGCTGTGGAGAAAGAGAACGACAGACGCAAAGGCGTCATCCGCTCATGGAAGAAGAAGGCTGCAGACTTGGAGAAGCTGTGTCGTCATCTGGAGGGGGAGGCCGATAACAGCCGTCAGGACTGCATGGAAAGGAGCATCATGGACGAAGCGAGTGGAGAAGCGCTCTGCCAGCTCCACCAACAGATCTCACACCTCGAACGGGAGAAGAACGGGGTGGTGGCAGAGCGCGACTCGTTGGCGCAGACGATGAAACATTTGATAGAGGAGATTGCCCAGCTGAAGGACGAGTGTGTCAGACTGGGCGACGTTGAGAAGGAGCGGGACAACGCCTCGTCGGAAATCTCTCAGCTGCGTGTTCAGGTCCAACAACTGCAAAAAGACAGCGCGATTAAGGAGATGACGATCGTCCAACTGTATAAACAACTCGATCAAAACAAGGAGGACGTTGCTGGTCTTAACATTGCGTTGGAGTCGAAACAGCAGGAACTTGAATTGGTGCGTGACAACTCCCTTGACTGACGGTCCGAGAAGCTTACTTTGGCGTTCAGGTAAAACGCAAACACGGAGCACGGAGTACCGTCGGTCCAACTCCCGCACGCACAAATGTTCCTCCGAATCATCGGCCGCCTGTCTCGGGTACATTGCGCCGCGCATCTAGTTCGAACTTGGAGTTCAAAACCAAACCTCGAAGAGCCAGTATCACGTTCAAGCCAGAGGAGAAAGAAAACGAAGTGACACTTGTACCTCTAAAACCCCCAAGAAGAACGATGGTCCCTGCGTAACGCGATGACTGCATCACTATTTAATCTCTCTTGGACATGGCATGCGCTGCACCCTCATTAATGATTCGTAGTTATACTTACACTTATCCATACGTTGTATGCCTAGGGATAGATAAACTACCACGAGTTACTACTTACCGACCGAAGTCATTTTCTAATATGTCCCACACGATCCAATGAAGCTCCATCTCCACGGCAGACTCGACGTCGTGCGCACATTCCGAACGTCGGCCGTTCATCATGGTCAGAGAGCCATAGTATACAGTAAGACTGGCTCCCCGTCGTCCGTTCTCTCCGTACACCGTTTCCCCGACCTCCCGCTCCCACCACCGAACACCGCAAACGTCCGTTTTCTGCTCTCCCCCATCAACCCCGCAGATATCAACGTCATCGAGGGTGTCTATCCAGCACGACCTTGTCCAAGCACAGACCTCTCGTCCGGGTCGTCCCCGGTGTACGTCGCTGGAAACGAAGGGTTGGCACAGGTCCTTTCCGTCGGGGATGGCGTCACCAAGCTCAAGGAAAGGGACTGGGTAGTGATGACGACACCGCAACTGGGAACCTGGGCATCAAGCAGGAATGTTCGCGTCGAGGACGTGCTCAAGGTGGATTCGTCAGGGTTGAGCGCAGCGCAAGCTGCCACGCTGACCGTATGTGTATGCGTCTTGCGTTGGCCAAACTGAATCGACGGGGGCCTTTGTAGGTGAACCCACCCACTGCCTATAATATGCTTCATGACTTTGTTCCGCTGAAAGAAGGCGATTGGGTGGTACAAAACGGAGCTAATAGCGCCGTACGTCTGCATGTGTCGTCATGCCCGTGTAGGTACTGAGGCTGCGCGCAGGTTGGGAAAGCAGTTATTCAGATTGCTGCCGCCAAGGGAATGAAAACCATCAACTTTGTCCGCGACAGGTGAGTAGGTTTGATCCTTTATTGTCATTGGACAGCTAAAATCATGAACAGAGAGAACGTGGAATCCCTCAAGTCACACCTGAGAGGATTGGGAGCAACCCACGTTGCGACCTATGATGAACTCGCGGACAGAGCTTTCAGAGCGACCTTTTCATCTTGGACACAAGGCAAAGTAGGTTCGTCTTTCTCCCAGTAGGTCCTCACGTCACAGTCCTTTAGGATGTCAAGCTGGGCCTTAATTGCGTGGGCGGAAAAACGACAACTCTGATGGCACGGTTACTTGGCGAAAATTCACATCTAGTGTCATACGGAGCCATGTCAAAAGAACCGTTGTCGTTACCAACGTCGCTCTTCATTTTCAAGAACTTGACATATCACGGATTTTGGCAGACCCGGTGGTATGACCAGAAGACCTTTGGTGAACGCGTTCGGATGATGCAGACTCTGACTGATCTTATGCGGAAAGGAAGGGCAAGTTTGATGTTTCATTGGCGCACACGTTCATTAATTGATCATTATATAGCTCGACAGTCCAGAACACGAGATTCTGGCAATTGGACGGGATGAGTCCGATTCGGATGCCGAACAGAAAATATGCACCACCCTTTCTCGCTTGTCTGACGGAAAATACGGGAAAAAGGTGCTCGTGCAAATAGATGAGACCCCGTAATCATCCAGACGCCCTATAAACTATGTTGAACCCAAAACCGATATTGTAGAAATGATTATAGTCCCAAAGGGCGACGAGTATCATTTGTTGGTGGAATGGTAATCCCGAGATAAATCTATCTCCCCCTTCAAATGGACATTTGTAATCTTGACCTGTCTTTGCCGAGGGACGGAGCGTTTCCCCTTTTTCTTTGTCGTGGGTGCTTTGGGTATGGGGGCCTCCGCCGCGGTAGCCTGCAACCCCTCTGCGCAGCTAAGACGCCATCCAACAAAAGATGAAAGGATTCATACCTGAAGCGAGTGCTTTGAGCAAATCTACGTCGTTTGGCACTTTGAGCTGATGCCACAGATCAAGAAATTCTAAAGGGGATGAATTAGCGAAGGAGACGGTGGATTATTACATACGAACCTTTCTCGACCGCATTTCCCCCGCTCTCTTCGTCTGGTTTTATTTCGTTCCAGAAGACCATGCGTAGTTGGCCATCTTTAACGGTGCGAGTGACGAGCACTTCGCCCTCCTTTTCAAGTTCCTCGATAGCCTGTGGTGCTTCTTTCCAGGACTCCTTGAGCGAGCGGACGGCGATACCACCACCTTTTCGGGTCTGGCGTTGAATCTCTGTCAAAAGGGCGGCTTTGTTGCGAAAGTTGAAGTCGTGCTTCAGACAAATCAGCGCACTGCGCCGAAGCTACTCAGTAGACCTACACGGTAGGAATAGAGGTCCGTTTTTGGGTCATATTGGATGCGGTCATGGGACTTGAATTTCTCAAGGAGGACGAGGTCGGTGTCCAAAGGTGTGTTGGTAACAATGGCAATGTCCTGCAGTCTCATTGGATTTGGTGTCGACTGAGTGTAGGGTCAGCCTCGATTTCACGCAGACAGGCTTGCAAATCACTTTGAGATGGTCGACGGCATAAACGAGCTGAGTGTTGACATTGGCTGCTGGCTGTGAGTGCCATGAACTGTAGTCCTGACGCTGCAGAATGCGCTTGAAGGCGTCGGCATCCTTGGAGAGGGACGACGACATGGGTTCGCTTACGCAATCGTCGGAGTTTGGTTTTGACCATAAAAGAATAAGCCCATGATCGCGATTAGGATCACAATCAACCTCCATCTATCAGTTCATCATGGTGAGCCCCGTTCACGACGTGTGGCGACCAAGTGCTAAGAGATCCGCAGGCCTCTGGTGTCCAGGTGTCAGACGAATGCATCAACGCCTTCCAAGGGCTCAAATTGGGCAAGAAGTCCAAGTACATCATTTTCAACCTCAGCAAAGACATGAGGGAGATCATGGTCGAGAAGACGTCCGAGGCATCTGATTACGATGAATTTTTGAGTGAGCTGCCAGAGAACGAGTGCAGGTGGGCAGTGTACGACTTCGCATTTGAAAAGGGTGAGGGAAAGAGGAACAAGCTCTGTTTTGTGTCCTGGTGAGTGGCATCTGATGCGCGGTGTTGAGCTGGTCCTCATCGCACACGCAGGACGCCAGACACTGCCAAAATCAGACACAAGATGGTGTTTGCGTCGTCGCGAGATGCGCTGAGGCGATCGCTCGAGGGTATCGCGGTCGAGATCCAGGGCACGGACCCGTCTGAAGTCAGCTATGAGACAGGTGTGTCGATTTTGCCGAAATTGGGCTGTTGCGTACTGATCTCAAGTTGGCCGCAGTTCTAGCCAAAGCGACGTCGGGTCGCTGACTCGAACATTGTACTTACCCCGCGACTTTGTACTGAAATTCATTCATGCCTTGTACCGGATTAGAGTACCATTTAAATTGACAGCTTGTGTATGTACGCGAATAATTCAGAACCGCTTCCGAATAGGGCAGCCCTCGCACAGCGGGTGATCGTCGTGGATTTCGTTCCCATCCACCGTCATCAACCTGTCCCGGTACAACACCATGGCGCAGGCCGCACTTGCCTCCACCGTTCCCTACATCCACGCCCACAACCAGCGTACCAGGCATGCATCCAAACACCGTTTCTTCATCGTCGAGCTCTCCCAAGCGCTATTTGATTTCGTTATTCAGCTCCTCCCAACTGCCGAAGAGATGGCAGTCAAGGAGGACGTCAGGAAACTACTCGAACGTTTAATCCGTACCATAGAACCTGACAGCCGTCTCCTCTCCTTTGGAAGCACCGCCAACGGCTTCAGTCTTCGTAATTCAGGTCGGTCTCTCTCCTCCTTGTCTCCGCCACCAACACCGTTGATCTCCCCCCAAGACATGGACCTCTGCTGTCTCATCGATTCCGATGAGCGTCTCTCCGCCTCCGACCTCGTCACTATGCTTGGTGATCTCCTTGAACGCGGTTTGTCTTCGTTTCTACAACCACCCCTCAATCCTCGTGTTTATCAACGAGCGCTACAGAAACAAAATTCCACGTCAAGCCTTTGCCCCATGCGCGCATCCCGATTGTAAAGCTATCCCTCGACCCTTCCCCTGGACTCCCTTCAGGTATCGCATGCGATATTGGCTTTGAGAACAGGCTCGCACTCGAAAACACACGTTTGCTGATGTGTTATGCCATGATTGACCCGACTCGTGTCCGCACACTTGTCCTGTTCCGTAAGTTCCCTTATACCGCCCCTTTGCCGCACGTACTTAATACGACACCGTAGTCAAGGTCTGGAGTAAGCGGAGGTTGGTGTTCATCGTCGTTTTCGAGATCGGTGTCTCATTCGCGACACAGAAAAATCAACTCGCCATACCAAGGCACACTGTCTTCCTACGGCTATGTTCTTCTAGTCATATATTTTCTTATTCATGTCAAAAACCCACCCGTACTTCCAAATCTTCAGCAGATGCCACCATTGCGCCCAATCTCCCAGGTACGCACCGCCTGGTGTTCCTATTCCCATGCTCACCCTGTATAGGAGGATACTCACATTGGTGGTTACAATACTTGGTGAGAGCCCATCACTTTTCACCAGTCGACTGTGATTCATCTCTGTTCCTAGGTTCTTTGACGATATCGAACTTTTATGCCAACGTTGGCAATCATCTAATACAGAAAGCGTTGCTGAACTGTGAGCCACATCCTTTATCGTGTCAACCGCGCTTGAACGTTCGTCGTCTAGTCTAATTGATTTTTTCCGTTACTATTCCCGTGATTTCTCATACAACACTGGTGTTGCTTCTATACGTGCTGGATTGGTCAAGAAGGAAATCAAGGGATGGCAAAACGATGTATGTTGGCATACATCTCCGGCCTCCAACTACTTATCGTTCCCACAGCTTTCGAATTCCAAGTACAACGATGCTAGGGAACGAAACCGGTTTTGTATAGAGGTGTGTCGTCAATCACTGATTCTTCATGCAATATGACCAAGGTTCTTTTCAGGATCCCTTCGAAACTGATTTCAATGTCGCGCGATGCGTGACCAGGGAAGGTTTATATCAAGTAACTCCCGTTCTCGACGTTTACGGGTGTCATATTGACCTTGAGTAACAGATACGCGGCGAATTCATGCGTGCGTCCCGGATTCTGGCGATGCGACCGCGTGCAATTGTGGCATTGTCTCAGCTCTGTGAGGAGAAAGCTGGTGACGTGTCCCCGGGCCCACCCCCACTTTTCGTACCTCCTCGCCTGTCGCTTTCACCACAGGGCTCTATGAGCAGTGGTACTAGTTCCATGCAATCAAGGACTGCATCCTCCGGACATCACTCCCCTAAACCGGAGTTTTTCGATCCCGGAAGACGATCTACTGCCGAGCATCGCATGCCGGACCACATGGCCCCTAAGCGAAGCCAGTGGACTAGTCCTCCTCCTCCCGAAGCATCAGCCGAACATCATGCAATGTTCCAGAACCAGCTTGCCCAAGGAATTGCGTTAGCGACAACTTCGGCGTTGTGCACCGCATCATCATCTATATCCGGTGATAACCTTGAGATTCTGAACGACGAGGAGAGTCGCTCAGAAACTGCTTTATCTGATGATATTCAATCTACGGGATCATTGGTCGAATCCCCAACCGTACCGGTGACGAGAGTTGCTCAGCCTTTTACCACTAGAGGCCGATTGACCTCGAGGCCTGTAGACCCGCCAGATAATCGGGCTATCCGTACCACTGCCGAGCAGGAAGCTGAGATGTTGGCGCAGAAAGCCGAACTTATACGGCGTTCGCAGTCTGGGCCTCCAGGCCGCAAAACCACTAATCGTTCCTCGTGGCCATCAGTCACATACCCATCCCCTGTTCTCTTTCAGACATCACCATCCATTCGTTCACATCATCTTCATGTTCAAATTCCTCCCCAGACGGCGGACACATCTACTGTATTCTATGAAACAACTGCGACGCGATCTCGGATCTCGCAACCACTTCCAAATACGCAAGAACACACTGTCAATGTCACACTCAGTACATACCCTTCAACCGGATCTCAATTGTCATCTATGTCATCATATCATCTTCGTACAAACGACCACGGGGAGAGCGTACCCTCGTCTCTCGAGCAAGACCTGTCGGCCATACAGCTATCTGAGGGAGGCTTTTCGAACGACGGGAAAACGTCGATGAGCGGGACCGCAGGTTCACCCTTGTTGGCATACTCACACATATCGTTTCCACACCGGCATGTTCCGTCGATTGTGACGCCCCCCGACCACTTTTCGAGATCAAACTCCCAGGCGCCATCACCATCACCCTCCCTAGTCCAGCTTGCGCAGCGCCACCTGAATATCTCGAATGGGAGGATGAAGTCACGGTCACCCTCGCAATCACCACTGAGGACGAGCATGCACCAAATACCTGGAGGTGTGGAGATGGGGATGAATGTGGCGTCTCATCCATATGTCAACTGTCCCTCTACGCCATCCTCTTTATCGCCGTCGTCGCCATCGACGCATGAAGAGCCTGTGCGCTATTCGTCTCCACAGCCACCAGTGCACCTACCTGGGCTCAAGAATCTTGGGCAGCGAAGTGTAACGCCACTCCGATGATCATGTGGTACAGCTCGATTTTTCAATGCCAAGTCACTGGCGAAAAGTCATGCTGAGGCAGGGTTGCGAAACGGCTTCATGTAAACTACTACAATGACTGGATACCCGTTGCTACTCTCACTTTTACTCCTGTGGAATAAAGGGGTTTGCGATTTCTTCAGAGCCATCGACGGGGCTGAGGAGGGTGATAGTCGGGCCACGAAGGACGACCAAGCCAAGTGCGCGGACGTGAGGTTCCGGTTCTGATTGGGGCATGAGATCGCGGGGATCGGAGTGGAGATGGGTCTACCTTGGAGTTCCTCTTCGACCTCGTCAAGCACGAGGTTGAGCAGCTGATCATATCCCTTTAGGATGCCGGTGACTGTGGGGGGTCGGTATGCAGATAAGGGGGGTGGGGCAGACGTACCCTCGCGACCACCGGTAAACTTGACCCGTATTCTTTCGTGGACGTACTTTGAGAGATCGAGGATGGCCTCGCGCTTGCTCTTGCTTGAGTCTGATCAACAAGGATGGCTGAGTGGTGGATGTCTACGTACTTTGCATCGGCTGTGGGTGGTGGCGGTCTTGCACCACGCATGGCAGGCGCACCGCGCCCTCGAGTGGGGCCACGAGCCTGTCAGAGACGGTGAGAAGGAGAACTTGGGATAAGAAAAGTACGAACGCGATCTGACATGATCTTGAAATGATTATTACCTACGAAAGAGTGTAGGAGAGCTCGTGTTGATTATTTTTTGAACAGCCGCTTGCCGCGCCTCCCTCAGCCCACCCGCCTTTGTTCTTCTCCTCATCCTGATCATGAACGCAAGCGAGCTCCTAGCAAATACCCTGTCGCCCGGTACGCACTTTCTTGCTACAACTCAGCACTACCACTCACCTTGACCAGACGCGAATACGCGTCAGAATGCGACCCAACAGCTCGAGAACGCCTCGAGGGAAAACTATGTGCGTCCATCTCACCCTCTCCGACCCGCTCGTTCATCCGCCCCCAGCCAGCGTACATGGCCATGCTTTCCGCCGAACTCGCCAACGAAAACTCTCAACTCCACATCCGAAACGCGGCAGCCCTCGCCCTCAAAAACGCCTTGTCTGCTCGTGTACGTAAACGCGTCGCCAGCCATCCACCCGACCCCGCTCACTTGTTCATCCAGGAAGCCGCACGGCAAACCGAGTCCGCAAACAGGTGGCTTGCATTCGATGGCGTCGCCAAGAACAAGATCAAACAAGAAACGCTCGTCACGCTCGCCTCCCCCATCGCCAAAGCCGGCTCGTTCGCAGCCCAAGTGGTTGCCGCCATTGCAGCCGTCGAACTTCCACACGATCAATGGCCGGATCTCATCGAGCTCTTGCTCGGCTTTGTCAACAACTCTACCAACGCTAATCTCAAGATCGCGACGCTGCAGACTATCGGTTACATCTGCGAGTCGATTGTGCGTCGTCCGATCGTTGACTGGCTTATCGCTTCACACCTTTTTGTTTAGAAACCCGAGATATTGAGTCTGCGATCAAACGAGATCCTCACGGCCGTTATCCATGGCGCTCGCAAGGACGAGCCTTCCTCGGATGTTCAGTTGGCTGCTGTGCATGCCTTGTTCAACTCGCTTGAATTCGTCCGCGAGAACTTTGACCGCGAGGTGCGTCCTCTGTTGACTGCCACCCACCGTATCGCCTATCGGTTTCACAGGGCGAGCGCAACTATATCATGCAAGTCGTGTGTGAAGCCACCCAGAATCCAGCTGTGGCTGTTCAAGTGGGCGCGTTCGAATGTCTGGTCAAGATAATGGCCCTTTACTACGACAAGATGGCGTTTTACATGGAACAGGCGCTCTTTGGGGTGTGTGATTATCAAGCGCTTAACCTTGTCATGTCCCGACACTTTACTTTTAGCTCACCGTCATGGGCATGAAACACAATGATGAGCGTGTAGCATTGCAAGCCGTCGAGTTTTGGACAACTGTGTGCGAAGAGGAAATCGAACTTGCTCACGAAGCACGCGAGGTAACCACGTTCTCCTAGTGTGGGTCACATCGCTCATCATGCCCCTCCAGGCTGCTGATTATGGCGAGCCGCCAGAGGTCGAGTCGAGATACTTTGCAAAGGTTGCATTACCTGAAGTGATCCCCGTCCTTTTGTCCCTCCTTACCCGTCAGGAAGAAGACGCCGACGAAGACGAGTGGAATATCTCCATGTCTGCAGGCACATGTTTGAGCTTCATGGCACAGGCAGTCGCAGATCCCATCGTACCTGCCGTCATTCCTTTCATCGAGGCTCATATCAAGTCCCAAGATTGGCATCAGCGCGAGGCTGCCATCATGACTTTTGGATCAATCCTCGATGGTCCTGATCCAACTGTACTCATGCCCCTTGTCAATCAGGCTCTACCTCTTTTGATCGGAATGATGAGCGACGCCAATATGCACGTCAAGGACACCACTGCATGGACCCTCGGACGCATCTGTGATTTACTGATCATCACAATCAAACCTGATGTTCACCTCCATCCTTTGGTGTCCTCACTTGTGAATGGCCTGCAAGATAACCCCCGGATTGTTACGAACTGTTGTTGGGCTTTGATGAACCTTGCCGACCAGCTTGGGTACTTTTTGGACGAAAATGAGGTGCCACAGACAGGCCACCTGTCACCCTATTACGAAGGCATCGTGAATGCCCTCTTGCGTGTCACAGAGACGTGAGTACTCTTAAATCAAGGCAGAAGTCTGGACTGATGCATTGGCTCTAGGACGACTAACGAGGCCAATTTCCGAACTTCTGCCTACGAGGCTATTACGTCTTATGTCACCCACGCGAGTGCTGATGTTATTCCAGTCGTCCAAAATACTCTGATTACTATTCTTGTTCGTATGGAACAATTACTGGGGATGCAGGTATGTAGTATTGTTTCTGTTTTTACGGTGATCTTATCGGGTATCACAGAACCAAATTGTCGGTGTTGACGACCGCAACAACTGGAATGAGCTGCAGAGCAACCTGTGTAGTGTTGTGATTGTAAGTCGTCTTTTGCGACTATTGTGTAGGGTTTAACCCGACGACTGTTTTTAGAGTGTCGTCCGCCGACTGAATGACGGTATCCAACCTATGGCAGATCGTATCATGACAATCGTCATCGCACTCATCCGGGCAGCTGGAAAGACATCGACCGTTCTCGAAGACGCTTTCTTGGTCGTTGGGTCATTAGCGTCTGGCAAGCACCATTTATTTTTCATTACGGAGTTGTTCTTACTCCTCATTATAGCTCTTGAAGGTGGCTTTTCGCTGTATATCCAAGCGTTCTTGCCATACCTATACACCGCTCTCAAGTCGCACGAAGATACCCAATTGTGCATGGTTGCTGTTGGCACTATTGGTGACATCTCACGTGCCTTGAGTGATCAGAGTGCGCAGTATGCTGGGGCATTCATGAATGTTTTGCTTGAGAATCTCCAGAGCGACGTTCTGAACCGCAACGTCAAGATCTCTATACTGTCGTGCTTTGGTGACATTGCGCTCGCGATTGGCGTTGCTTTCGAGGCATATGTTGATACTACCATGGGTGTGCTGAGGCAGGCTGGTGCTCTTCAACCCAATCCTGTAAGCCTTGTTGCTTTGTATCGTCGATTGCGTCGACTTGATGGCTCGACAGCTCGACTTTGATCTCGTCGACTACGTGACTCAATTGCGCGAGGGGATTCTTGAAGCTTATACAGGGGTCGTGACTGGTTTCAAGAACACTGATCAAGGTATTGCCACCCCTTTCCATAGTGACTCTCCAGTCACAGTGATTTTTCAGTTCAACTGTTACTTGGTCATTCCGCAAATATCCTAGAGCTCATTCAACGGTGCCTGTGTGATGATGATCGGACAGAAAACACTGTCAAGTTGTGTTTCGGTCTCCTGGGTGACCTCGCGGACTCCTTCCCCAATGGTCAGCTCAAGCAACTTTTCCTCTCTGAATGGATAGCATCAGAACTACGGAACAAGCGGGGCATGTCGCAAGAAACAAAAAAGACGATGCGTTGGGCTCGTGAGGTGAGATGGGTTTATATTTCTTTAGAGAATTGTCGTTGCTGATCGTTCTACGCAGATGGTCAAGCGCGCAACCGCATGAACTCCCAAACGACCCTATTTCCCTTGATCCATTGGATGCTCTCAGATTCACTCTTTCATACTCTCTCTCTCCTTATATCTCACCCGTGCATGCAAACTAATTAGTTTTGGCGCACCTTTGTTTTTGTTTTCTGCATCTCTGGTTCGCACTCCAAGCGTCTGCGTTCCGTACAATTGCCATCTGAAGGAGGCACAGCATATCATTCCCATTTGCATTCGCATGTACTAGAAGACGGTGTAGCTTGTGGTTTTTTTGGTACTTAATTTTAGTTGTTTTTCTCTTCCTCTTCTCAACAAGTACTATCGGATTCAAAGTACTCACTTGTTGGCCAACACTGTCTTTTGTCGACCATCTCATGTATTTCTTACCAAATGATTCTACATATATCCTGGCCAGTGCGACCAAACTAGCTGTGCAACAGCATTTGGAACAACAACACGATAACACCGACACAACAAACAGAATCACATCCTGCTTTCCAACAGTACAGCCTCCCTCCGCCACCCCAGCGTTCCCTTCCCAAACGCAGCTTCCAACGCCTCGTCGATCGTACGCACAAAACAGAATTGCATCTCGCGTCGAACCTCCGGGGACACATCGTGTTCGACATCCTTTCTGTTCGCCCACGGAAGGATCACTTTGCGCATCTGTGCCCGGTGGGCACCGAGGACTTTCATCCGGATACCGCCCACGGGGGTGACGCGCCCGCGAAGCGTCATCTACATCCACCACACATAGCAGTGAGCGGTGTGATATCCAACTGCTACCCGGTCGACTCACCTCGCCCGTCATCGCCACGTCCTTGGGCACCGTCGCTCCGCTTAACAACGATACGAACGCGCACGTCTAAACGTCGTCAGCTCACGCGAATGTAGAGAAACGTCTTGCTTACCATCGCGATACCCGCACTTGGACCGTCCTTTTTCTGCGCGCCCGCAGGCAGGTGAAGATGGATATCGACCAGGTCCGGGACCTTGAGGGGGTCAATGCCCCGCCCAGCCGTGATCCCCAATTCGAATGCGTGGGACTTGACCCAGCTCAGCGCAATCTCCCCACTCTCCTTGATGACGTCGCCCAAGCTGCCCGTCAACTTTAGCCGGCCAGTACCAGGAAGCGCCGTGCTCTCGACAGGCATGATCCCTCCCTCGCCCATGCCGGTGACAACGAGCCCGTAGACGACGCCGCGCCTCTCCTCCCGTTCGCGTTCTTCACCGTCCCACCGAGGAACACCCAAAATTTTCTCCAGTTCGTTTTCCTCGACCACACCGCGCCATTCCTTGCGGTTATCTCGGGCAGCGTCCAGATATTCCGTCCATTCCACAGCCTTGAATCTGACAACTGCGCCGATCGCACGCTCAAGACTCCGCACGCCTGCTTCGCGCGTATACACCGTGGCAATGTGAAGGAGGGCATCGTCTGTCAGCTCAAGCTGGGAGGGAGCAAGCCCATTCGCTTGAATTTGCTTCGGTAAGAGAAACCGCCGTGCAATATGCATCTTCTCGTCATAGGTATACCCCGACAACTCTACAACTTCACATCGATCGAGCAGCGGGGCGGATATCGTCTCGAGCGTATTCGAAGTGCAGATGAAGAGCACTCGGCTGAGATCGACGGGGACGTTGATGTAGTGGTCCTAAAGGTGTTACTTCAGTAAGTATTACAATGACAAAAATGACCTATACTTGCATTGAATGAGTTGTTCTGCTCGGGGTCGAGCACCTCCAGTAAAGCAGCTGATGGATCGCCATGGAAATTGCTATGACTAACCTTGTCGATCTCATCACTTTCGAGGATAAAATCAGTATCGACATCTTAGGGTGACGAAAATGACCCACAGTAATATGACAGGATCACACCTCCCAGCCTTTCGAAGCGCCTGGACAATCATACCAGGCCCCGATGCAACATATGTTCTGCGATGTCCCCTGTGGATTACATCCCTAAGTTCCGTTGCCTTTGCAACATAGAAACAAAAGATAGCTACCTTATTTCAGCCTCGTCACGTACACCACCTAGGGATATCCGTTGGAATGGCCGATCGAGAGCCTTTGCGATCGATTGACCAAGCGAAGTCTTTCCCGTTCCAGGTGGACCAACAAACCTGGACAAGTTCAGCACGAGGTTGCACACCAAAAAAAGCGCTCACGTACAATAATATCGGACCTTTCACGCCCTTCTTTTTCTTTGCCTCGAACGCTTTAGGGGGGTCCATGGATTGCCGTGAGACAACATTGCCGGTGGAAACAGGAACCAATGCACGTTCGGGATTAGAGCGGTCCTTGGCTGGCGCATGCACATCTTCTTCGGCTGCTGTAATAAGGGATGATGACGTGGCTTCGTCGGCCATTGCGTGTAGTCGGACGACCGCGAGGAATTCTATTAGACGCCGTTTAATCTGATCGAGACCAAAGTGATCTGCATCGAGCTGACCCCTATAAGTCTGTTGATGAGCGACAGCGGCAACCAACGACGAATAATGTTCTTCTGAGTGATGACTTACCGAGCCTTGGCCAAGAATCCCGGATCCATGAGGGCATCCGGTGCAGCCGTCTGAGAATCCAGAGCAGACGGCCACGGGACACTCGTCAACCATTCGAGCTAGACACTCGCGTCAGTATCCACGATCCGCCGCGTACAGAAGAAGCCTCACATATGTTCTGATAACACCATTCTCGACGCTCCCCTGAGGAATGCGTTTCAGCCTTCTCCACTCCCGCACCCCAACCTTTCTCTCCTCGCTCCCGGCATCCAGAGCCTCGATCTTCTTCCGCAAATCTGCTAGATCATCCGCGTCTGCCTGCTCGTCATCGTCCAACTCACTTCCTGAGGTCGGAATCCCGCTCGGACTGCCCGCCTGTCCCGGCGTCGTATTATGCAAACTATGCAGTTCGCGTTGAATCGCCGCAAGCTGTTGACGCAAGAAATACTCCTTTTGCTGACGCGACAGCGACTCGTCAACGGCCGTCGCAATCTTCTTGGACACCTCGGAAATAGACTGTTGTTTCATAAACAACTCGGTCGCCCGACCAAGCCGGTCCTCCACATCCGTCGCCGCGAGAAAATCTGGTTTGTTCCCGACGTGAGCGGACGGGAACGTGAACTCGAAACATAAACACGTACCGAGCTTGTCCGCGTACTGTCCAGAGATGGCCGCGACGAGAACGTCCGCCATCCATCCCGCACGCTGGTCGGATATATCCTCGACCATCGCGGCGACCTTAAGCCAGTCTTCCCTTCGCTGGGCCGGCACGGAATCCTTGGCGAGCCGGTCGAGCAGGCCGAGGGCAGCGTCCTTGAACGTCTCGACGGTTTGGTGCGTCGGCATCGTCTCAGCGGGTGGGTAGGCGACCGCGTGCAGCGAGAGAGACTCGAGCGTGGTGGGGCCGACTTCGAGGGGCTGCAAAAGGCGGATGCGGGTCAAGCCGTGGAGGTGGAGCAGGTAGGGGTGTCGAGGCGCGGCAGTGCGGGCTCGAACGACACGGACGACGCGGGCGGCGACGCCATGAGTGGGTGGTGCATTGGCCGCGACGGGGGGGACCGGTGTTGCATCGGGGCTTGTGGGTTCGAGTGGTAGGGGTACCGGGATGGCTGCGAGAACAGGATGACCAGCGTCGGAATCGTCGAGAATGGCGAGAAGATTGTCGGCCAGCGTCCTCGATATGGGGACTGTGAGCCGTGCGGTGGGAAGGAGGAGAAGAGGGTGAGGAAGGGCGAGGACTGGGAGACGCGGTGCCGATGGCATTACTACTACTCAGTACTATAGTGGTACCAGTACAAGCCCTGAAACTGCCACATGATTTTTCACATTCACACCACAGCCATGGACAAGCCAATGTACAGCTTTTCTGTATTTTTCGCGTCTTTTTCGAGATTCTACCTATTTTATCCACAAATCACGTCTTTAGCGCGAAGCCTTGGATAGATCACTGCAACACCCGCATAAGCACCAACGACGCCGCAACCAACCCATGACGTACCCAAAGGCAGCATCAATGCAAGACTTGATCTCCTTATAGCTGACGACCAGACAGCTTTGTTCATCTCGAGACACCAACATGATCCGTTCGTCCGTTCCACTGTCGAGCTGCATCTTGTGTGAGAACGACCAATTACACCCATCTCCTCCGCACCCACCTTGTTCAGGCAAGTGAGCACATGTGACATATTCACGACAGGGTTTCCGTTTTCGTCCACCTGGTGAAAGACATAGTCGCGGAACAACTTGATTATATACCTGTCTCCCGTCTCGGACCAACGTGGTTCACGAGCAAATCTAACGGCGATCTTGAGCAATGAATCGAGTCGTCGAACGGTGAAAACACCCACTCTGGCCGCTCGTTGATAAACCCAAATTTACACAACAAACGGACCAGACGTCCATTCTCGAGTTCGCTGACAAGCTCACCCTCAAGCCTGTCGGTGCCGCTACATCCGGGAAAAGTCAGAACACGACTCCCAACAGGTGATGTGATATTTACACTTGGATCTCATCCACCTCACGAAGCAATCGATTCTTCCCAATCATGTCAGTGACCGAGGCAATCGTCTGCATCCACGTGGGAATCGATTCCGTCCTTGAAAGATCATTCACTTACCTTGTGTGGACCGGGCTTGGAGATGAGATATAATGCCAATGTTTTCACGTCCACAGAATATATCCTTCCCATCGCCTCCAACGCCTTTGGCAGCGTATTCGTCGCCGCAGGGTTACCACAACACAACCCAAAAACGAGCCGCCCAAACATGACTAGGTCTTCTTGTTGAACAAGAGCAACATCCTGCCGCGTGTCGTACATGAGCACGTCAACGATGCCGCACGAACTAATCCGTAGGCTGACTGGGCGTTTACATGGGCAAGCGCATGATTACATGTAAAACATACCGATTTTTTCCGGTCAGCAAAATCTTTGTTGGGTCGACCATGCGAACCGCCAACCCTGCCTCGTGTGCCGCCCGTATGGCACCCGCAATTTGAATGATGAACGACCACAGCGTGGCTTCGGGAAT
Source organism: Aureoboletus auriporus (assembly GCA_038089615.1). Taxonomy (NCBI): domain Eukaryota; kingdom Fungi; phylum Basidiomycota; class Agaricomycetes; order Boletales; family Boletaceae; genus Aureoboletus; species Aureoboletus auriporus. The sequence continues at coordinate 33,462 of JBBPLF010000139.1, forward strand.
GGCGACATTGATAGCCCCTCCAAACCTGCTCTGTGAAAACACGGACTGCTTTGGGCGCAGGTAAAGATCGAACAAGGTTTGCGAATTAGGATGGTAGTCGTACGATACCACGAGCGCTATGGATTAGGCAAGCATCAAAACAGTGGCAGCGCAAATGGAACGATGCACAAACAGTTATCGTTGAAGGCGCGTGTCGTAAACGCTTCCCGTACTCTAACGATATTGGGATGTTGAATTCGGGACCAGGCCTCGATCGCACCAAATGCAGCCTGGTGCGTGAGTCTGAAACCTGGACAGGTCAGTTAGTCTTGATTTCCCCATTCATCAACCAAACACACTCTCGACTCGCCGCAAAACATAAGGTAGACCATCGTTGGCGTTCGTTGCGCGGTATACCGTTGAAAACCAGCTGAAGAATTTGCGCCGGTCAGCTGATGTTTGTTCGAGGGGAACGAGTGAATGATAGCCTTGGAGATCTTCAGGGAGATTATAAGGCGGAAAGGGGATTGAATGAGTGGCCTCTGATCGTTGTTGAAGCTCTTCGCGGACATTGTCGGACATGAAATGCGACGGAACGAGTGTGTCGGGAATCGGCCGAGAGTAGAGATGATAGTCGAGCTAAGTCGAATGGATATATATAAGTGTAATGATCGCCGACCGGGACAAACGTGCTACTGACGGGTTGTTGCACATATTGAGTATGTTGGTAAAAGCTGCCCAAGGACGTAGCAGTATCGTCATAGTCAGGGTGGTCCTGCGCATAAATTAACCGCATGTTCTATGGGCAGAGGCAAGAGACCAACACGATCTGACAAGTACCCGAGATGCTCCATCTGCTGATATTCACTTGCAGCATCCTGATCGTCAGTCGAACCATTAGTCGAATATAGGTCGTATTCGTCATTATTCGTGTAATAGGGAGAGGGAGAGGGGCTAGGTCCACACTCAGAGGAATCGAAACGGCAGACGATGTAGAGCTCACGAAGGAGAGAACTGAGATACGGTCGGAGAGGTAGCTACAGCGTTGAAATTGATCTTTGGTACGAACACGGGGGCATTGACTGCCTGCGCGGTCAATGGAGCAGGTGCTGGGGAATCTGGACACGTTCTGCAAAGAGTCGGCGTTGGACAAGCAAGTATAGAGACAGTTAGCTCACGTATTGGTTGCGTCATCCGCCTAGAGGAGATATGAGCGGGAAAACGAGGGAATCAAACTACATACCGAGGGATGGTAATAGATACAGCCTTTATCTTGAAACCTACAAGAACTGGAACAGTAGATTAATGACCGAAGAAGAGACATGGAATATGGAAATACCCGTAAATGAGTATATTCCTACATTGGCGCTGGGGTGATTCTGCTAAAGGTTGGAGAGAAGTAGGCGGGGTAGGAGGAGCACATACCGCGCTTTGGGGACGGTTTTGGATCGTCCGAGTGCTCCGCCGGGTTGACGATCCTGACCACGGACGGCTGAGGCCTTGCAAAATAGGCCATCAAATCTTCGGGATGTCGCTCGACACAAGTACCGTCGCTACAGCGGGCAATTATATTAGTCATCTCCTCGGTAAATACCGTAGCTGACTAATGATAAGCTAGTCTACCTCGTCCGACCTCCCCGGTGCAGCTTTCAGGACCGCAGCCCGTCTCTTTCGGAGTGCATTCCCATATGCTAGACAGACCCATTTGATGTATCCGAGATCTTTGAACCGCCCGTGCTCAGCCAGCCTGGCATGGAGCAGATCGACGTCGTCGAATGCAATCATCGGAGGTACACGATCGTCCTTGGGCGAAACGGCCGACGTAAGCCGAACCAGCGGTCGCGCGCTCAAACATGAGGGGTTCGTGAGTACCGTGCGGGTGGAAAGGATATGTGGCTTGGCGAAAAGTTGAACCGTAGTGGATTTTGCGACCGCCGGGGATGGGTCGAGGACCGCATTGGACGGATACCGAGAAACAAATGTTCGTAGTAGCACTAGAGCGCGGTCGATCTCACCAGATCTACCAAGATATGTTCGGTTAGGTATCGGTTGTCGGTAGTGGATAATATAACTTACAGTATTAGCACCCTTCTCATGGCATCATGTGCTCTCTCGATCAACCTTGCAAACGACCCGACATTGCCCTGGCCATGTCTCAGACCCTCCGCTTCTACCACCTCCCAACGCTGCCAAACGTCTTCGGCCCATCGAGCCGCTATATGACGCTCTTCTACCCGTGCTATTGCACACCTCTCAAGTGTGTTGATGTAGGTGTGTTCGTCAGGACGGAAAAGGGATGAATCGCTTTTGTCGAACAAGGAATCAAAGACACCCTGCGAGGTCTCGATGCTGGCGTGTCTGTAGAATACAGACAAGTAAGCATTCAAGAGGACAGGTGTCAACTTCACATGCGCAAATTTGCCGAGGAGCAAGCCACCTGGAGTGAAATGATGCGTTTCCTCGGATCTACCCTGAAGAATCTTGTCGAAAAGTGCTCGCGTTTCCGCGACGACATCGGACGATGTTTGTGGTGGGAGTCTGGAAAACGAAGGTATGCTCTCGACATTCTCTACCGGAACATCACCCTGTGCTTGCTCGGTGGAGTCAGAAGAGAGTGGATCATCGTGTCTCGGCGTCTCTTCTGCTTCAAGGGATGCTTGTTCTGCATTGTCGTCAACAAATCGAGTCGTCTCTCTTCTGAACGGTGGCTTGTACGATGCGTAAGTGTGAAAGATGTGCGTCATGAGCTCTGCGTCCACCATTGAATGGCCGTTGTTCGCGCTGTCGCCGCTGCCTCGTACAGCTTCGGCAAGTATCCATCTAGCTTTTTTGAGGTCCCCGGCACGTTTACAACCTTCCAATAAGGCGCACCACAAACCTCTCCCGGTCCTACCTGTTATCGAATATCGGTCGCTCATCTCCCTCGCCAGCCGCATGCCCTCTCCAAGCCACTCTGACCCAGCTTTGCCACATACGCGTATGACGGCTTCATAAGTACCTCTTGTTGGACTGATACCATTGTCCTGCATCTCCATCCAGAGATCCAAGGCACGTTCGGGCTCTGGTCGAGTGAACGAGCCACACGCGCGGATCATGAGAGCATACAAGTGAGCATCTGGAACAGGGTGGGCAACGTAACGCATGTGAGCGAAAAGATCCCAAGCTTGCGCGTGTGCTGCAGCACGACCAAGTCTTGGGTCGGAGGAAGGGTAGGTTTTGACATTGAAAAGGGCGGAGATGACTCTGGTGTAGGATTTGAGTGGCGCGAAATGACCACTGGCTTCGTATTCGTGCAAGACTGCGAGTGCACTGGTCGGAAACTGCTGCGAGGTGGAAGGAGACGTGGAATTGATGTGAGCCTTGACACGGAGATCACGCTGGTGTTCAGTCGGTAGGACTAAACATAAGACAATGAATAAAAAACCCAGGAAAAAGCACAAGAACAGACCAGACATATTCGAAGGCTCGAGGTCTTGAATGTTGCCCTCGACGCGAGGCTCGACGTGGACGGACATCAAGTCTCGATACACAGCATGAAGATGGTCACTGGAGAGGCCCACGACGGGCGCTGACTGTGACGGTGGTGGACGTGCGACGGCCTGGTGCAGTCGACGCCATCCATGCCCGAGCAACGAACGCGCTTTCATCAAAAAGCTCACTCTTGTTGGTCTTTGTTTGTGCGTTGTTCATTGCGTGCGACGGTCATGTCTCCCTCCCTCCCAACACCTCCCCGCACGCGACACAAACGCTCACGATCCCGCAATGACGTTGACAGTCCACCTCGAAAAAGGCAGCGCAAAATCAGTGACGACGACGACGACGAAACCGCATTTTGGACGGGTCGGTCTCGTGGAGAGAAGCAGACAAAGACAGTGATTCGTTCACCATCGCCTGCGATACTCAGTTATCGTATAAAGGCCCCCGTGTCGCCACCACCGTCGCGAAGACCGCCATCGATACAGCCTGCACGTGCTTCCTCCGTGGAACGCGATACGCCTGTGACGCCGAGACTGCGCCTTCGTGCTACCCCGTCAACGCCCCCCAGTGCACCCACTAAATCCAAGGCCACCAAAATATGGCCAAAGCGTGATTCACCCAATAATCCATTCCTCACCCAGTCTAGCGAGTTGCGCTCAGGGTGGGACAGTAGCGACGACGAGAAAGTCCACGTGCGGGAAGGGACGCCTCCTGCGCATGAAGAAAAGCCGACCATCACATATGTCTTGTCAGTGTCGCTCATATTAACATGTATAGTAACCCTCATGCGGTTGTCTTTCAGCCGTGGGCAAAAGGCGACTTTCCATAACCCCCTCCATGGACTCGCTCCCGAGGTCATTGCTGCCTCCAAATTGCCTATTGATCACCCTGATTATGAGGCCGCCGAGGCATGTCCTCCGAGGAGACTATTCTCCTCTGCTAGAAGGCGAAAGTCCCGGGACCACCGTCGCAAAAGCGCCTCCACGAAGGTCGTCAAACATACCAAAGTTCAGCAGTCAGCAGATGACCATGAATGAACATTGAGATGATTCATTCTTGTATACTATTCCTTATAGCGCAGCGACCCTCCAGTCACCCTCCCACTAACTAAACTCACTTGGCTTTCACACACTACCCATATCTGCGACGAAGTTGAACGGACAAAAGTAATACACATGTATCCAACTTGGTTTCCAGTCATTAGGCTCCTCCACTGTAACTCGCAGCCGATTCTCGGGTCCCGCTTGTAGTCTGACTCTCGTTCCCTTGACGAATCATTGCCTACTAGTATGGCAGATCGGTTCACACGTCTGACTTTGCAATGTGCCCTGGATCCGTCTTGTGACTAGCCTTCATGTGCCTGCTGCCTCAAGGCCTCAACCTCCACGTTGCAATCCTGATCGATTCCGTTTTTCTCTGCAGTCAGTGGCACAATCGCGATGCAATGCGAAGGTTCCATCCATATTCTATCGTTGATCACAACAACTCGTGCTCGATCGCGCACACCATTGCTTTATAACCTTCGTTCGTGTTTCGTCAAATCAAACGAAGTACTTGAATGACATCCTCAAGTGATCTCAACATCAGTGTGGACCCGTTCGTTTACACGCACCGAAGGATAGGGAATCATGCATTTGCGGGTGGCTGACTCGAGCTCAGTAAATCGGATATGACAACTGGGCGGGATCGTCTAGCACCCTCGCGCACTGAACTGACAAAGGCTAGTTTGGATGGTCGTATAGACAGTATCCCGGCATATACAAAAGTTGAACGGTGAACGCCCCGCCGTGCATCTCTAGATCTCTTCCTAGATCTGAACGAGCAGTCCACACTTCCGTGGATCATGAGGAGGTTACATCACCAGTGACGGCATTCAAATATTCGGTAGCAGATGAGCTGGATGAGTCCTAGTGAACAAGCGGACCGAACAGCTGATACAGGAGACACTTTAGACTATTGTAGTTGATACGACCAGGACGGAAATTGCTTACTATTCTATTTGTCAGTGGGTGACCGCAACTGGTTAGTGGACTTGCATGGCCGAACGAACGTGCTGCCTGAGAATGAGCGGGTCCGATGGAGGGAATCATCTCCGATTTCGCTTCCAATGGTTGGGATTCGGTGATCTTGATCAGCACTGAATTCTGTGCTCGAGCTGAGCAAGACGACTCGGTAGAGTGTTGATGGCGACCGAGGCCCTGACTGTCAGACAACATGCTCATCGGTCGTTTGCGGTGCTACGACGACCGTGCGGCACAGGTCGGGCAGACGTTCTAACTCCGAGCGAAAACAAGCCACGCCAATCGGATTAGATACCACCACCGCATATAAACGCCCCCTTTGCTTTTTTCCACTCCCCATCTCCCTTCGACATCTTCCCTCACAATGACACAAGTGAGCAACTTCCCTTCAGCAATCCTATCCCCATCGCTGACAATCCATCTCAGATCCAAGTCGGAATCAACGGGTGTGTCTCCTCGCCATCGGCTCACCAATAGATCTAACTCTCTGTGCCACCCTCCCCTATAGATTCGGTAGGCAACTCGTAATGCATCAGAGGAAACCGTGTCTGATGGATTTTCAGGCCGTATCGGTCGCATCGTCATGCGTAATGCTCTTGAAAACCCAGAGCTCAACGTCGTTGCCATTAACGAGTATGCCGTTCGTTCGTTCCTTTGCACACTTCCCTAACACCGTCCTTGACAGCCCTTTCATTGATCTTGATTACATGGTAGGTCTTTTGGATTCTCGCGCTGCCACACCGCTGAGCTTTGTAGGTCTACATGTTCAAATACGACTCTGTTCACCGTCGCTTTGATGATGTCCATGCCAAAGACGGCAAGCTTGTCATAAAGGGAAAGCCCATCACTATCTTTGCTGAGCGTGATCCTGCAAACATCAAATGGGGTGAGACCGGTGCCAAGTACGTCGTCGAATCCACGGTAGGCAATCCCGATAGCTAGTAGGTCCTCTTAATCCTGATTCTCTTGCATATCAGGGTGTCTTCACCACCACCGAAAAGTATGTGATGCAATTGCGTCCGATGTGATCAAATCTCATCATGTCTCTTGCTAGGGCTGCTGCCCACCTCAAAGGTGGTGCCAAGAAGGTCATCATCTCTGCACCTTCTGCAGATGCACCCATGTTCGTCTGCGGTGTCAACCTGGACGCATATGACCCCAAATACACCGTCATCTCCAATGCCTCTTGCACCACCAACTGCCTTGCCCCTCTTGCCAAGATTATCAACGACAAATTCGGCATCGTCGAAGGCCTCATGAGCACGATTCATGCTACTACGGCCACCCAAAAAACTGTCGACGGCCCGTCTTCCAAAGACTGGCGTGGTGGACGTGCTGTTAACAACAACATCATCCCATCCAGCACAGGTGCAGCAAAAGCCGTCGGAAAGGTTATTCCCAGCCTCAATGGCAAGCTGACGTCAGTGCAAATACAATTTAGCACCTCTTCCATCCTCACTAACTGCACCCCACTCTAGTGGTCTTGCCTTCCGTGTTCCTACCCTTGACGTTTCGGTTGTGGACTTGGTCGTTCGCCTCGAGAAAGCTGCCAGCTATGATCAGATCAAGGCTGCTTTGAAAGAGGCCTCAGAGTCCGAGCAGTACAAGGGTATCGTTGCTTACACCGAAGATTCCGTGGTTTCCACCGACTTTGTCGGTCACCCTGCTAGCTCCATCTTCGATGCAACTGGCGGCATCATGTTGAACCAACACTTTGTCAAGTTGATCGCTTGGTACGACAACGAGTGGGGTTACTCTAGACGTGTTTGCGACCTCTTGACGTATGTTGCCAAGAGAGACGCACAAGCTCAGGTTTGAAGGGACGTTAACGTACCTGGTTTGGTGGTGTGTCGGAGAATCCGCAAGCTTCAGAGTTTGCTGTAGGATTGCCCGCGTTGCAGTATTATATGTACACCATAGACTTCCCTCCACTCATTGCACAGATGATCATTCGAAATGAACAAAAGGGCCAGTGTTACCATCCTGACCGATGCCCACCGTGTGTGAATGAAACTCCAAAAGATAGAGACTCTTCTGTGCCAGTGGTAGTGTCCCCGGGCCATTGTACCCATCGTCGATGCCATTGAGAAATAGCATATACTCGGAGCCGAGAAACGTGCGATTTATGATTGCTATCATATAGGAAAACTCAGAGGAAGAAAAGCTTGTAGCCTTGTACAAATTGTCGATAATGGTAATATGGTACTAAGGGTCATCAATGATCACCTGCACGTGTTGCGAGCAAAGTATTTCTCAATACAGCCACGACGTTGCTAGCGGGCAGGTGTACATTGTACTTCCAGTTTCTCGGAATAGTCGAAGTGTGTATGCAGCGGCGCACCCAACGATAACTCTCGCAACGGAAAGCCACCTTATGTCGTTCCCTCCCGACCTGCGTCCCAGACGATCCAAGATCTACTTCCCAAATTGATGTTGCTACCCCGCGCGTACTGAGACGCTTGATCTGCGAGTCCAACGAGTGCCTTGAGCTCTTGTTCCTGCATCAGACTGCCCGTCGAGAACACCTGTTCCCATACAGCTTCCTGTGCTACGTTCGTCCGCTGGTGCATACGGACAGCCCGAAATGTTGGAGGCGCATTCGAGTCCTTGCTTTCCTGCGCGAGCGCAAGGGCATGCGGTCCCAATACTGCCATGGCTGCAGTGGATCCCTCCACACCCTTTATGTTGGCAGACAAGGACACAAAGACATGCGGAGAACCTGCAGGGAGCGGATCATCCCTAGTACACAAGGATCGCAAAGATCAACGAATCGACCGGGTGTAGTCGCGTGCTTTCCTACCTCCATATCTCTTCGTAGGATTCCATTTGGCCCGTCGCTGGATTGAGCCCGATACCGGTCTCGATATCGATGCCATCCCGTTGGATCACCTCGCCTTCGTCGCTCACGCCTTCGTTGCGCGAGTCGATCGACCCGTGGGTCCATCGAAATCGGAGTGGTGAGGTAGACAGTGTGTGACGAAGACCTGCAAATCCCCAATTGACCGCGCTCGCTCGTCCCAACGGAAGGGACAGACGAAGATCAAGGTAAAAGAGCGTGGCGCCGATGCCGGCTGGAGATGGTGACCGAGAAGACAGGACGAGGACATCCGAGTCTTCAAATGGAACAGTGGATGATTCCCAGGCGATGCTTTTGCGCGTGGATATGAAAGGTGCTCCGTACAGGTGTGAAGACATGGTTTATCTGATCGATCAGATTTGCACTGAGCCCGCGTTGTGCTAAAATTTTATTTATCAACATATTAATTGATAAAATTGACGCATACGTTCGCAACCACCAGCCCATGTGGCCTTGCCAGTGCTAAACGACCTACATAACAACCATCGCGACTGCGTCACTCCGACTTGTGTTGACGATGTTGTTTGTCCAACGGGTGATCAAGCAATCGGAAGACCGGTCAGTGACAGACGGGTCAAAATGCGAAAGCCGAAGTGCAATAATCTGACACGATCTGCCGTCCCTGAAAATGCGGGCATCCGTAGCAGGCAGGGTGTGAAAGGCGTGCAAACCCCATGCATAGTCTCGGAAGCCCGTCCAGTTCCGCATTCTGGGCGCAGGGACGGACGCATCAATCCTGCCCTACTTACTTACGGATCAGTACTATGCACATACTTGTTCTCGAAACGGGTTTGATTGGCCGGCTCTCGTTGCGGGGGCCGATAATTGCTCGTGCCGCGTGTCGGCCGATTTCCAGTCTAGTAGGAGCACCGTTTGAAGTAAGTAGTGACAAAATCGGCAAGTACGTGAGCTTGGCTGTGAAGCGCTTCCCGCGAGACGTTATGCGTCGCGGCTTATCAAACGTGAGATCATCTTGATCGCTGTTTGTTTCTTCCTCACTCCAGTACAAATGGTTCCAAAAGTAATGGTGCGCCGTGAACAACGAAACTACTAAGATGTAACCAGTCAGCAATATCAAGTCCAATTGGGTGTGGTATGTGCAACATTGATAACGGCAAAGTTGACGGACCAGTGCAAAGTCATGCGGTACATATCGGTCGATCTTGCAGAACAGGTCTCTCACGAAAAATATTCCGAAAATGTCTTGGGTTGCGTGAACGGTCAAGGAGACCAGAAAGTCGAGAGCATCCATAACATCTGAGAATCGACAGAGAAGACAAATTCATTCTTTCACAAAAAATTGCCGTACTTACTATCGAGCTCACTGCACTGTTTGTTGGAATCAGGTAAAAAAGAAAAAGAGGCAAGTGAGTTGAACATTTGAATTGTCGGGGCTTACATAAAGCACCCATCGAACACTACCACTGGTATTACTACGTGAGGTGTTCCAACCAGGGAACGGGCAAGTACAAATTCCGCGTTCTTCTGAAGTACGTTAAACAAACAATTCCTGCTGGCCGTCGTTTGTGTATATCGCCTGGTATGTGTGATCCAAAAAGGTACATGTGAAAATGTCTGTTGACTAAAACCTATCAGTACTTTTCGTCCACGCCGCGTTGTAGACATGGTATTCACCGTCATGGGTATCAAACGTCGGACTCGACTGCTGCCAACTTCTGTCTCGCTGCATGCCATGTCAAGAATGCTCTCCGAAACTGGTCACATGCGATGCAGAATGAGAGTGCTGAGAAGACGAGGAGCAGTGCGTCCACTTTGTTGTGGCTCTGACCTATGAAACCAGAGATGGCCATGACAACGGTCGAGCTTGTTGGCCCATTAACAATGGTCCATCTTAGGAGTCAGGCAACGTCTTACATTGAGAACAATATCCCGACCACGCCTAGCAAGAAACCCTCGTTAGCAACGGTCAAGAAAAGTATGCCATTGGAGTATTACAATATCTGAGGGAATTTAGAACATATGCTTCAATTTCAGGATGAAAAACAAGGTCATTCGCTCACTGTATTGGTGGGATCACAGTGGTCATTATGGGGGGAAAGTAGTAGCGTCGGAACGCTCGGAGGTGGACTTTAGTGCTCAAGTGGCACTCCCACAGAGCAAGATCAAATAGGGCTTGTGACGCGCAATTGAAATCGGGATATTGGAAACACTTAATCCGGGCCGTAACTCAAAGTACTCATGGCATTGATAATGTGGCAATTGTGGAACGGTAATTTCTCGCTGGATTTAAGGCCCTGAATACTTAAAGTACGCGATACCGAACGGTTCCAGAATTTTCTACCGAAGTAATGTCAGGGTGAACGTTTGAACATGCGTTACGTAACAAATGTTGTGACACATTGACAGGGGCTATATTTCCTAAAAAGGAATAATAGTACGTGTCCAGCCACGTTAGTTTCGGGGTTTAACTCGTCTATGTGTGTCTCTCCAGTCTGGTGAATACTTGTTGTTCATTAAGTATGCCCGGTCTCTGCCTACGCAGAGGTCTATTCCTCTTCATCCTCTTCGCTGGACTCCTTGAATCTTCTTTCGCAGCCTTGTTAGCCATCGACTATGGCTCCGACTGGATCAAAGCCTCCTTGATGAAACCGGGCGTGCCCTTTGACGTTCTTTTGAACAAAGACTCCAAGAGAAAAATACAGTCATCTGTTGCTTGGAAGAGGGACGACCGACTGTTTGGATCTGACGCCGCTAACCTGGTACGTGTCGCACCCACTTCACGCAACACACACTCAAAGTCCCTCGAGGCTTCTCGCTTTCCTTCAGATTCTTTCACGTCACTTAAATTACTTCAAGGCGCGCCATACAACTCCAAGGCGGTCTCTTACTTCACTCAAATATCCACCTCCGATATCATCGAGTCTGGACGGTCGACAGTAGCACTCAGGCAAAGCGATGGTACGGAATGGAGTTCGGAAGAACTCGTCGCCATGCAGCTTGCCTACGTGAAGCAACTCGCAGAGAGTCTTGCCGGGGAACCTGTTCACGACGTCATTCTCACCGTTCCACCTCACTATACCCAGTTCGAACGCGACGCAGTCGTGGATGCCGCGGAAATTGCTGGCATGAGAACACTCACTCTGATAAACGACGGTACAGCTGTGGCGGTGAACTATGCAATGACTCGAACGTTCTCGTCAACCCCAGAATACCACATCATCTATGACGCCGGTGCTTCCTCTACCCGGGCAACGCTTGTTTCGTTTATGGCTGCCGAAGACTCGAAGACAAAGACATCTTACACTCAAATATCTGTTCTCGGCGTGGGTTTCGATCGCTCCACGAGTGGCACCGATCTGGACAGACGGATGAGGGAGATTCTTGTCGAGACATTCATTACGCAACACAAACGAGACGTCCGCAGAGACAAGCGTGGGATGGCAAAGCTCTGGAAGGAGGCAAGTCGTGTAAAGGCCATTCTCAGTGCTAACACGGAGGCAATGTCAACGGTGCGTGTCCTATTGCGTACTATATCGTTCAATGGTTGATGTAAGGAGTGTGATATAGGTGGAGAGTGCTGCTTTTGATATCGACTTTAAGACCAAGGTGACCCGTGAACAATTCGAGAGAGCCTGCTCGGATCTTCGCAGCCGCTTCGCTAAGCCCATCCATGATGCTGTAGCCATCGCTGGCCTGAACCTGGTAAGCTACTTGTGCCTATTGATTCACTGCAAGCTGAGCTGTTATAGGATCAAATATCTTCCGTGATTTTGACTGGCGGAAACTCGCGTACACCAATGGTCCAGGCTGCAATCAAAGCTGCTGTTGGAGAGTAGGTGCTTCCCCATTGATACACTAATGCCATCCTCAATATCTGTTGTCCAGGAATCGGATAGCACAAAATGTCAATGCCGATGAGGCTGCTGTACTAGGTAGAATTTTGTTTCCGTTAACCTGTGCTTGGAACACTGAATGTCCGCTTTCTGGACGACAGGCGCAGGACTCTACGGTGCCTCCCTGTCACGTCAGTTTAGGACGAAGGACATTCGAATTGCTGATATTGCAACATACGATATCCAAGCATCCTACTTTGCTTCGTCTCCTGACTCTCGGACCATACATTCCCTCATTTTCCCTGAAGGCTCTAAATATGGTTCTCGCAAAACCCTCTCGTTCAGACGTAAAGATGACTTTTCCGTCTGGTTAGACTACAAGACTGAAGTTGCGCTGTAAGAACCTTGTTCTCGCGGAGTAGCATGAACTAATACTTATACACTCAGTGGCTTCCCGCGCGAGATTCTTCAAGTTAAAATTAGCGGTGTCGCAGAAGCCCTTGCAAACCTCACTGAACGCGGTGCCATAGATCCTGTCGTCAAGCTCACAGTAACTTTGTCTGAGTCTGGGTTCGTCTCCGCAAAGGAAGCGGTCGTGTACGGTGAAGTCAAGGAGGAGTCCATCGCAGGTGTGTATATTTTTGCATGTTCTTTTAATGATCATCAAGCCAGTCCAGGCATGCTGAAAGGGCTCTTTGGTGGAGGTTCAGGAGAGCAGGAAGTTTTAAAAGAGCAAGGCGCGGATGGCACGGCTCAAGAAAGCGAGGCTCAACCGACCAGCGTTCCAGCGAAAGAGAAGAAGGCCAAGGGGGACAAGAAGGACTTGAGCACCATTCCTCTCGAGATCGAGACAGTATTCTCCAGTCTCCCTCCTATGACAGTTGCGGAAAAGCGCGCATCTCGCGACAGGTTAGTCACCTCGTATTCAGAGTTCTTTTTGTTCTTTACCAACACTGTGCGTGTCCCCAGACTCCGTGCAATAGACATGAGAGAAGCTTCGAAGTCTCTTCGCGAGGAAGCACATAATGCTCTTGAAGCATACTTGTACAAGCTCCGTGATCTCCTTGAAGATAGGCCCGATTCGCCATTCATGAAATGTTCGAAACTTTCAGAGAGGCAGGCTATCTCCAACAAACTTGCGGATTCGACAACCTGGCTCCATGAAGAAGGCGAAACAGCCGATTTATCCGCGCTAAGGGAAAAGCGTGGGGCACTGGAGTGCGTACATAATTCTCCGTATGATTTAGTCTCTGAATCTATAGCCAGGGCATTGGAGCGGCCAATTGTACATCGCTACAAGGAGATCGAAGAGTTCCCAGAAACCCTTAATAACAGCCAAAAATGGAACTGGTCTACGAGGCTTTTCCTTGCGGAAGCGCGCGCGAACCTCACCGCCGAAGCTGCCGCCGATATCCCGTCTAAATGGACGCCCGAAGAGCTCGATGCACTTGAGGCGGCGCTGAAGGTGCATGAAGTCTGGTTGAACGACGGCGTTGAGAAACAGAAGCGCACGCCTATGAACGAGAACCCTGCCGTTGAGACGAAGGAGATGCAAGAACGGGCCAAGAATCTCGAGCTGCATTTGCAGCGGTTGGTGAAGAGGAAGGCGCCGAAAGTCAAGAAACCACCGACCTCGCCACAACCGTCGGAGACATCGAACTCGGAACCAAAGCAGACGGGTTCGGATAGAGAGACAGGGCATGACGAATTGTAGATGTCGATACGAGGAGTAGACAGCATCGGTTGTGTTAATTACGGTCATCTACTTTAAATTGCTGGCAAGGAGAGAAAGGAAGTACTACTATAATAGTATTTGTTGGTGTTAGAGGACCGTTGTCACGACGGAGTTCAATATCAATTCCGGCGCGACGGCCAACAATCTTAGTACCTGCCTTCACATCTTTGTATCGCACCCCGCCAACTGCCTCAAGGTCGCGCGCGAACACCACCGTTCAGTACCAGCGTATCATCATCTTGGTTGTGATTCATGTCGCGACGAAGTTGCGATAGCGCCGCTCACGAGAAAAGGGTGTCCAAGTACCGTGTCACCGATGATGATCTCTTCGAGTGCGTATCGCGCAAATTCATCACAGCGCTCAATCCTGATACTTCTCCTCAGATATGTTCTCCGGGTGGCGTGAGTTGCGGTCACCCTCAACCTCCCATTGTGCCATCTAAACTATTGATAGCATCTTGTCCTATATTACCTCTCCAAAGGTCGTGACGACACAGTCAAGTGGAGCAGATACCAAGGAAAAAGAGCACCATTCCAAAATCTCAGGTGCCATATCGTACTCTATCATCTCCATTGGCGATATCTTCAAGGAGATCAGGGATGGATCCAAGAGCGTCAAGTTCCCGGAGAAGCTTCTCAAAGTCCTCGAACAGAAACTGCAGAATATAGCTATGGGAAAGGAGCCCGCGTGCGTGGTTCATGTGGCCCGTAGATGGCGGGATTGTCTGACTTCCTCCTTACAGGTACTCTGATCAGCTGACGCGGAGATGCATGGCCGTGTTTTACAACCAATTTATGGGCGACCCATTCCGAAAGCAGATGAAAGAGAACAGAAGCATTGAAGAACTCATCTTGATGTTTGCTTCGCAGGCTACGGGCGTGCTCCGGAAAGAACCTACGCTGGTGGATGACGCTTGGAAAGTCGAGGTCAATAATCAAATTGCACAGTTCGTAAGGATGCTACGCGATTGTCTTAAAGGTCTTAGCCACGTGTCACCCGAGCTCAACTCTCGTTTGGACGTGTACCATACGAAACTCTCGCAGTCTTCGAATGATTCGGGATATGACTCTGCCTCGACTTCTCGAGATCGTGGGGACTCTGTTAGTCCCGCTCCTGGCATCAGCAATAGCATTTCCGACATGCCATTCGTATTGGTTGTCGCCAAGTTGTTCAAGATCCCTGAAAACGCAATGCAAACTGAAGTCGATAAGTTAAGGAAGATATGCACGGAGAAGGTAGGCATGCAGGTTCTCAACTGCTTACAGTACTCAGATGTTTTTCAGGCGGCCGTGATTGACCTCAAGGTACAATGACCTAGCGTGCTACACAGAGAAACCTTCTAAATGATCAATGACAGACTTGTCTGAAGAACATCAATGCTGGGATGCCCTTTCCAGGCAGACGAGAAGACTTTGACAACGATGCCGCATGGAGCCAGTGGCGCAGCCTGGAGACTTCCCATCTTTCGCAACTCATTATGGCCATGATGTCTTCGAACCCGGAGCTCGCTAAATCTATACCTGCAGATGGAAGTGGATCACCACCCAGCACGAGTCCGCGTCCTGGCTCTGTGTACTCTGTAACGGCTGGGTCATCCAATCGGCATATTGGAGCCAACTCTGTCGGAAGTCGGCGATCCATATATCTGGGGTCACAAGCTGGCGATATCGCTCCGGACATCATCGAGGAAGTTGTCGATGGTGATGAGGAGATCCGTGTTGGACACAACTTCACATTTATTCCTCCCAATCCCAAGAGATTCTACAAGCGCCTCGTTGAGTACTGCCTTACCTCCGATCTCGAGACGATGTTTGGACCCGAAGTTGATGATACCGACGAAGTCCCGTTGACGATCCTGAGTCCGCCTCATACAAATCTCATCAATGAATGCGCGGTGCGTTGGCGGATAAGTCAGTCATATCGCGCCACGTGCTTCTTGGAACTCATCAAAGAATTCTATGAACGGAGTCATGTCCCGATGGAATGCATACCTGAGGCATTACAGACGGCTTCTAAAGTTCTCCATGACCTTGAGGTCGACAAATGGCCAACTCAGGAGGTAGGTGATATCCATCTATGAATGACTTCTCTGTTCATGTAGTCTCACCACGCAGGCGGAGTTATTGGCTAACGTCTACGGCAGTCTATACAATATCTTCCTCTCTTCGCTTTACCATTCAATGGAGACTATACCGAACATCAAGGTATCCGAAGTTCAACCGTATCTTAACGTGCTCGACCATGTGCGGGAAAGTGGGCTTATAACTCGCTTTGAAGCGGATATCAGCGTACGCCTTACGGATCTAGAAGACCACATCAAGTCATTGTCAGAACAATATTATCAACAGAAGATCCAACAACTTCAAGCATCTCCTGGAGTCAATCGCGCTCTTCCTCTTCTTTTAATGACCGACGAACTGGAAAAGGCTGCGAAGCAACTCGATAAACGTTTTCCCGAGTCACTTGTTGGGTGTGTATGATCATCCGTGAACGCTTGACGTTCGTAGTCATTGATTCCCCTTATTCTGATTTAAGCCGGGTTGACCTCGTCTCATTGGTTGTGGAAATAACAATCCCATTATTCATCACCGACCTGCAAAGTTCATCGAAGAAGCTCTTTGAATCATCCATGAATGGACCAACACCGGATGTTCCCATTCAGGATATATTCTCATTGTACCGAAGGACGAAGACACTCCTGTCGATGTTCGAGGCATTTTGTCCTGCGTAAGGTTCCATCAACTACTCAGAATTATTGATTACTGATTTGTTACAGGGGTCATGTTGACTTTGATCTCAGCCAATTCTTCATGTCATACGTCCTTCAATGGTTACAAGACACTGACAATAAGACAAATCAGTGGGTTCAAGCTGTCAGTGCCATTATCGTTGCAATTCGTGTTGACTGACATGTGTGACATAGGCTATAGCTGCCGACAAGGTTCGTTTTGTAAAAGTCTGTAGGCATTGCGCGAGCTTATATGCTAGTGTAGTTTGAAGCAGAAAACACGGATGGACATAGTTCATCTATCGTCGATCTGTTTGACTCTCTTCGTAGCCCTATTACATTCCTCCAAGAATTGGAATGGTCGGATGAATACCAGAACGCCAGGTTCTTTACCAGTATTTCGAAGGTACAAGTACATCAACTTCGTAGCCTCGGCCCATCTGCTCATTACACTTTCAGACCATCTCTAAAGCCGTCGAGCAATATTGCCGTAGTGTGGAAGAACTTTTCATGACTGAAATGTTTCCTCGTCCTACCGAGTACCTACAGCCTCAGAAGTCTTCTGCTTGGCTTGAAAAGGCCAAGCAACTGACGGCGGTGGCTGAGAAGAAGGTTGAGCCCTTCAACTTCCGCCCCGAGTCATGCGTCAAGCTTAACAACGTCGAATCTGCTCGAAAGCTTCTGGATAATATGTACAACCAAATGCAGGTTGACAAGCTCACGGACGCCTTGTCCGCGGTTCCACTTGTACCCGAGAAGGTCGATAGACCGCCAGGATTTCTGTTTACGGTGAAGATTGTCATGGCAGAGGACCTCGTATCGCTAGACAGCGGTCCTTCAGCGCAACTTGACACGTTCGTCACCCTCAGCGACGAAGCCGGAAATCGCTTGGTAAAGACCCGGACGATATACGAGACACTCAATCCTCGTTGTAAGAATCACTCGGTTTGTTATTTCAACAAATCTGACGCCATCTGCAGGGGAAGAGACTTTTGACATTTCAGTCAACAAACCACTTTGGCTGATGTGTAGCATACGCGATCGTGCGTTGGTGGGGCAACACGACGTGGTTGGTCGCAGTTTTATCTGCCTGAACCCTGCACAATACGGCGATTTCCTGACGCACGACGTGTGGCTGAACCTTGAGGCAATTCATCATGGCCACCCGGGTCGAATTCTTCTGCGTGTCAGCATGGAAGGGGAGAAGGATGACGCTCAGTTCTACTTTGGACGAGCGTTCAGATCGCTGAAGCGGAGCGAAAGCGATATGATGCGTATTTTCATTGACAAGGTTAGTAGGTGAACTTTAGCCGCCAAAAGTTGTCTCATTGCAGCTGCCATTACCCCAGATGTCTCCGTTCATAAGACAGTCACTGTCCCGCCCAATTTTGAAGAGTCTCATTAAGACCGGCACGGTTCTCGATTACAACAAGGCCCTTGCGAACGTAACTGGCCTCTACCGATCTGCACTTGGCTCAAGCTCAAACGAAGTACAAATACCTCTTCCATCGTCTGAAAAACCCCGCGTTCGTCCCGAGGAATTAACAGATGTGGAGATCGAACGAGCTATTGTCACGCTCTTTGACTACTTCGACGCCAATTTACAGATCCTCAATACGCATTTATCTGAGACGGTCAAAGACACAGTAATGCTTAGGGTTTGGAAAGAAGTTCTGACGGTCATCGAGGGCCTTCTCATTCCTTCTTTGTCCAAACTGCCGAGTGACATGAAGCCCTTGAGCGATAAGGAAGTAGACATTGTTTTCAAGTGGTTAAAGGTAATATTTGAACTTGCGTTCTCGATTGTTTCTGACTTGGATCGCAGTTCATGAGGGATTATTTCCATGCTGAAGGCGAAGGTGTACCGCTGGAATCCCTCCAGAACCAGAAGTATCGTGATGTGGTGTCAATTCGCTTGTACTATGATTGGCATACGTGAGTCACCGCGTGTGGTCACAGACAGACATTGGCTGATTCCTTTGCAGGGACACGCTCATGGAAGAATGTGTGCGTGCGATGCAACAGAGTTTACGAGAAGCCGTACCTGTCAAGAAGCGTGTCAAGAGTGTTTACAATCAGAGAAACCTAGGGACGATCAAGGAACGCAAGAAAGAGAAGCAAGAGAAAGAGGTTTTCAGCGGGGAGACTATCATGCGTATTTTGAGAATGAGGTACGAAATTGTCCGTCACATTCCGGGACAGACAAGCTCAAACGGTGGACAGACCAAATACACAAGAGTTTATCGCGCAACAGCTTGACATTATGCAAGCTATGCGAGCCGAGCAGGAGCGATCTCAAGCAGCACAGCAGAAGAGGAAATCATCGCGCCGGCTTGGACAAGCTTCATCGACATCCATCCCACCACTACCAAAAGTTCCATAGTAGAAGCCTCGTCTTCGTCTACTGTTTCTGATACCTTGCGTCATATACCCAGGCTTTCTGACTCGTCTGTAGTGTACCACTTTATTACGTTGGTCCACGCTGTTTTGTTTGCTGCGGACCTTATTAGGCACTTTGAATCCTTGTTATTTTCATTGTTCTCCTCCACGAATACGACCAACTCCGATCCACTGAGGAACAATGGAATATCCTGTCTCCAAGGAAATGGATGCTGTTCGACCACCAAAGTCCACGCTTTATATTGTAAAAGGGTAGGAGATTCAAGATTGTGACAATCTTCTCCCCTTCAACGCACCTCTCGACGCTGGTTCTTGGAGTTTCATCTCTTACGGCTTGCTGGTCCAAGCTCCACTGCTCTTGTGTATCTCCTACTTGCAAGCGCAGGCTCGCTCATTGTGCTTCTGGATCAGCAGCATGTTTCTTCCTGGTTTCGCTCGTAAGTTGTTCCTTGTATCTGATCGCGATCAAAGCATGTACCATTTATCCTACAGGTGTATTTCTAGCACTCAATGTTATTCGTGCATTAAGCATCATCGCTCTGTTGCTCGTATTTACGACGAGCGTTATCGTACTGGTTGATGACGTCGAGGCCGTGAACGCCTTCACGAATGGCAATTTCAACACGACTGCGTTCCACGCTGGAAATGCGGAATATATCCCGTATGCCGATTCCCTAATGGCAAGCGCAAATGGACTACTGACGATCCTGATCTCTAGAGACAGCACCGTTCCGAACCAAACTGGCGGCGTGTTTTGGGCAGCTTTGAACCAAATCTTCATCATATTCCAGACGATCGTCCTCATTCTCTCTGAAATTGGTGTGTGCAACTTTCTGTTTGAATCGAGGGGATGTCAGCTTAATGACAGGGCACACAAGGTTGGCCCGTGGCAGTCTTTGACCGTTTCTTTCCTGTCCTTGGAAGAGACTTTGGCGTCGGCGCCCTCGGCGTCATGCAATGCCTGTACGTTGGTCGTCACCCCAAGCTTCTGAGACTGAACTACAATGAACAGCATCGGCGCATCCGTTCTCTCTCACTTTGTCGGCGACTTTCCATTGGTGACCGCGTTCTTTTTGTTTTCGGTCGGGTGCGTCAACATACTCGTCGGCCTGATATTCCGGGAGAGTGTCAAGGATAAACGGTCTATTCTGTCGTGGCGTGAACGTGGCAAGGACGTCCTTCCGGCGAACCTCCGGGATTGCGCATCGTCAAATGCGTCCGGCAAGCCTGGCATGGGTTTTGGAAGACAGGCAGAAAAAGCAGCAGCACTGAGAGGTACGTGTGTGGACTGTGAGCGTGCATGAACCCACCTTTTAATCAATGTCACCTAGGTTTCGTCATCTCCAGGCCAAACGAGTCACTTTCTAAACACGCAGTTTGATACGACGTGGTTTGTATGCTACATTTTCTGGTCGCGGTGTGTTTTTATATGGATCTGTTGTCATCCTGTCCTTTGTATCTGACATCTCACGGTCTCTTCCTCTGCACGTAGTAACGTCCTCCCATTCGCTTGTGTAGTATTGTTTGTACTGATACCTTGCAAAAATGCATATCCTATGACCCGTCCATCATACCAGAGATCAGTCTGTAAGGGGAATTGGGCAAAGGAAGATAAAAATGGCTCACCCTGCACACACTCTAAGGTACATATTTTCCATGCTTCTTATGCCAACCCTCGATCGAGTCCGGTCCAAACCGCTTATAGACCTTTTTTGAACCTTCGGGGAGACACACATAGTCGGGTTTGGAGTCTGTTTTCACCACCACCTGTGCCATGAAGGCTAGTTTAGCTTCACAGAGACAGATAAACTCGGGAGGTGCGTACCAGCTGCTCTGGAACTTCGAGTGGCGGGGAATCGATGGCGGAAGCAAATGGATGAAGCAGCTCCGGCCTTGTCAGGGTCCAGTCCGTCTCACCATTCGCATTCGTACAGTGGGGGCACGTACCAGTTCCCGTCGAACAACCACAACATGGACGCGCAGCGGCTGCAAAAGCGGCGTTCGGACGTGGCGATGGATTCTTCGGGGGTGTCGCGATCGAGGACGGCGTGGTAGACGCTGTGCGATTCAGATCGGTGACGTGTACGGACGACGCGTGACGCACCGGATGTGTTCTGCGCCTTGGGTGATGGTGAGCGTGTCCGCTTTGGCACCGAGGTTGATCGATCCGCCTACGCCGCCCACTTTGCGGCAGATGGAGCACGTGCATAGCTAGCGAAAGGGGGTGAGTCTGGCGCAACGCGAGGATGTCGGGATGTTGTGTACCTGGTACGGGATTGGTGTGTGACTTTGCACGGTGAAGCGGACGGTACCGCAGTGACAACTTCCTCGGAGCTCAACGGGCATGGTCACAGTACAAGCTGGAAATTTTTACGCCCACGACGGTCGGTCAGTACACTGGTTACTAATTTTGTCACCTTCTCACCTTCTCAAAGTTGATAAGTGTGGGGGTTTTATGTAGAACACCGGATAGTACTTATGCCCAAATCCCCACAGGACATCTATGCGAGACATCTGTTGTCGCCTCGCGGCTATCCTTTGTGGACACCCGAACCGAGTCATGAACTCCTCGCTTATCGACGCGATAGCCTCCGAATCGGAGATGTCGGCGTCGTCATTCCAGAGGATGGATGTTTTGACGTCTTCTTCAACGTATGCCTACCACAAGATCACCCCTTTCACCGGGCCACTGGCGTCCCTGACAATTTCAAGCACATACCATTAAGTGATATGGACATTAGAACTGTTGTTAGAGCAGAGAACCCCGGTCGTATCATTGCAACATCCTCAGTGAAAACGGTCAGAATCATCGAGCGCTCTAGAGATGCCTCAAGGTGCGCCATTCGGTCACCTAGTGTGCTATACTACCACTGACAACTCTCAAGGATGGGCCCATCATCTGGACTGGAATACGAGTTCAACCTATCTTCCAGTGAAGGCGCCCTTCTAATCCTACCAGAAGGTGCTGAGCGCCGTGACCTTCGCAATCACCATCGTTTCTTAGAGGCAGCCACACATCATGGAGCCGATTGGTACCGTTTCGTCGAGGAAAAAGTCGGTCAGATCATTGGCAATGACACTCTCTATTTGATCACAGGACTACATAAATCGCATTCTTGGTCCTTGGCTGCATTCGAAAAGACCGCAGAGAGTGGAGACTATCCTGCACAACTTCGGATCGCTCCGGTTGGGGGAGATAATATCGCAGCTACGGGCACGTGGGACACAACGCGTTCTCTAGACTGGCGTGTTGGGCCTATGGACAATTATGGGATCCCAAATCAGTCTGTGTTCATCCGTGGGTTCAAGATCGCACAGCGCACTGAGATGTTCGGGACAAGATGGATCAGTGTCAAAGCGGATGCCCCCTCCACGCGATCAAACCCTGTCGAGTCTTCTGGCACAGTTCCTGGAGACTCTTGGCTAGGATACATTTTTGGTGGCTAGTCCATGGGCAGGACTACTGAGTCTTCTGGAAGTGGTACGCGAGATGGAATAGTTGCCGACCCAGCCATGGATGCCGCCCGGAATGAAATCTAAAATAATGGTGCGGTTGCGGTTGGGGAGCACGTTGCGATTCATCGTATACCAGAGGCTTCGCACTATAGTGCCGGACTAGCCGTTTCCAGCATTCACTGATTCGCAAAATTCTCAGGCCTTTCATCCGTCCGACGTTATCAATCGATATTTGCTGAACATGATCTGTTGATATTGTGATAAATTGATCAACACTGCTGGGTCTCATCTCTTTTTTAGGTTCCTTCGGCGAATATTGCGATTACTCATGACAGTGAATGGATTGCATTGCTCGAAAAGGTTAGTTATGGACCCTATCTAATGTCACATCCTAACCTTTGTATCTCGCCAGAATTTGGTCACGTTCATCAGGAACAATGATCCAGACACCTCCGACTTTGCTAACGAAATGAACACAAACATGGTCGACTCTGAAAGCCCGGTTATCAATGCTCTGGGTACAGCTCTGTCCACTGAGTGTGTACGTCTCAGAATTGTGATTCCAAATATATCGATGACTGATTTTGATTCAGGGAGGCATTGAAAGAATTGTCGAGTCAAGCCCTTTTATCCCATGCGACCCTCAGGATGACAAAGATATCCCAAGATCAATCATTCCATCAGATTTAATATTCACTATGGTAGCTCCGGACTCTGAGGAGGGTGAATTCGTTGTGCTACAGAACGGGTCACCACCTCTACAATTCCCCGACTCATCGCATCTCGAGACGCCTCCTGAACAAAGAGTGATCTACATACGTGGTTCCGCTTCCGAAGCTAAAGTAGACCGATCTACCTTATCAATACCACGGATGGCCCCAGAAGTGAATGCGTTGCGTCCCAGAGGATATGGTACGTCCAGACGAACTCGGATACACACCAAGCGACCTGATCGTTTCCTGATGTAACCTCTTATTGTCGTACAGCTGAGCCTTTCAAGGAGTTTCTCGTCAACGATCAACGAAGATTCCGTGAAAACCTTGCGACCCAATATTGTGGTTGGGTGGTAGGCGACAACCTCGAGGTTTGCAACGCGCTCGTCCCAGGTCATGAAATTTCCGAGCATCTGCGCACTTGTCACGGTGTCACAGGTCCAGACAAAACAATATTGAAGTGTCGTTGGATAGGATGCTCTACTGAAGTGAAGAATCAGTGCTTGATGAGGCATGTCCGAAAAAGACATTTATGTGGGGTTTATACGTGCCCAATTTGCTTTAAGTGTTTCATTTCCCTGTCTGCGATTGAGCAGCATACTACACATTCACACTTTCCAGCAGAAGTATAGTATATCGGGAGGGTTGGTCATTTGTCGAGAGTTCTTGTATGTTAGTTGACCTTCTGAGTTATGAATTTTTTTTGGACCAATCAGTGGTTAATCATAACCCATGGATCCAAGGGTCATGTTTACCTTCTCTGCAGCACACGTCTACGAGCGCTGGCTATGGTACTGTACCAATCTCTCACCATTGGTCCACTCCAACTTCGAAGCCATTCTCTCATTTGACCTTCCCATCACGTCACGACAAATTAAAATGGCATTCGCAACTGCAACTCAGTCATCTCCTCGTCTCTTTCTCGTCTCGCCTTCTCTCTCCCCTCAGGCGGCTAAGGTCTCTTCTCTGCGCGATGATCGCATTCCCCCTTTTCATCGTTACGAACCATACGACTCTTC